>VYZQ01031790.1:0-42638 GCA_013400655.1 Mystacornis crossleyi | reverse complement strand
TCACAACACCTGCTGAGGAGCCCCAGAGTGATTTAATAGCAATATTGCAGGATGCAATATTAATAGGAATTATTATCACAGATGTACCATGCAATAATAGTACACAGTGTTGTGATATGTGGTTATGGGATGTGTGGTAGTGGTGGGCTTGGCAGTGCTGGGTTGACGGTTGGACTCGGTGATCTTAGAGGACTTTGCCAATCTAAATGGTTCTATGATTCTGTAAATGCAATAATCATTATTATTATTATTATTATTATTGATACCTCTGGCAGGCTGAGCGAGCAGGGCTGTGGGAGGAGGCGGGCAGGGGGTGCTCAGCCTGTCCCTGTGACCCCGCAGGGAGGCCAGACCGCGCTGATGCTGGGGGTCAGCCACGAGCGGGACGACATGGTGCGAGCCCTGCTGGCCTGCCGGGCCGATGTCAACCTGCAGGACGAGGAGGGGACCACGGCCCTGATGGTGGCCTGTCGCCAGGGCAACGCCGACATCGTCAGGCTGCTCCTGGCCCAGCCCGGCTGCCAGGTCACGCTGACCGACAAGGTGAGGCTCCAGCACCAGCACAACCTCGCTGCACCAGGGGGGAAGGCTCAGCTGGGACCATGTGCTCCAGGCAGCAGTCCCCGAGGGGTGGGTTTTAAGGGAAGAAGTGCGATTTCAGTCCGTTTTCTAATCAGGGCATCGCTTTTAGGAGGATACCCCTGGTTTTGGTGCTGCTGTGCCACGGATGGGGTGGCTGGGACAGCATCCTGCATCCCAGCCGCAGCCTGGGCAGGAGCAGCGGTGTAATCCTAAAAAAAAACCAGATGAAATCCTGGACGTGTGGAATCAGCAGAGCTTCAGCTCCAAGAAATTCGCGGCAATTAACTCCTCCCCGAGAGCCGAGCCTCTCCGTGGGGATGTGTGGGACGGGGCTGGGCTGGGAGCGGCACGGCCGCTGGAAATTCCTCCCGCTGGGCCACAGGGCTGCGTTTGGAATTACGGAACCGCTTTCTAATTAAACTCTAATTTTATCTGAGCCGTGCAGGAGGGCACCGGGGCCAGGCAGAGGCACAGCTGGGCTGTGTTTGGGGCGGCTGAGGCCCACGGGGAGGTTTGCGGGACGGTGACTCGCTGTAAAGCGGGGAGGAAGGGGAGGGAGGGAGGTTTTGGGGATGGAGCCGGGATTCGGGCAGTGATGTCTCACCCCCTCTGTCCTGCAGGGCGGTAACTCGGCGCTGTCACTGGCACACGGGGACATCGCCGCTCTGCTGCGAGCCCACGTGGAGCTCAGCCCGTCGCTCTCGGTGTGACCCGCGGGCAGGAGGAGCCAGGACGGGGAGCTGGGAGCAAACAGCCCCTGCCCGAACAGCCCCGCCGGGGCAGGGCCGGGGCAGCGGGGTCACAGCGGGGCGACCCCCCTGCGCGATCCAAATAATGTTCCCTGTGTCTAATTCTCCTCATCCATCCCACTCGCACCCCTAACCTGCGCCCAGCACCACAAACAACTCCAGACTCTCCCATCCGCCCCTCCCGGTGTAGATTTGGCAGGTGAGCAACCAAGAGGAATGAGAAAAGCGCATTAGAACAGCAATACTTAGTCTTTTGTAACCTGGGGTGATGGGTGTCCTTTTAATCGACTACTTAACTGTATCTCATTTAACTTGTAAGTTTATGTCCTAATATTTATTATCAGCTCTTCTGTAAGTAGTGGCAGGCAGCGATTACTCAGTGTATGTAACAACAAACACAAGCTGGACGGATTATGGAAAGCATAAAATCCTATTTATGTTTGCTTGTGTGGGTCTGATGTAAGAATTAAAAATTAATGCTCTAGGAAAATATTTGAGTATGCCAGACCCAAACACACAGACATTGTTTTGCCTGGATTTGGAATTACCATATGGCTCTCATTTTTCCCTAATTAAGTTGGAGCTAACGGGGAAGCGCGGCCCATTGACAGGCTCTGCATCACGGCGGGGCGGAGCAGGGCATTCCAGGCACGGGAAGATCCCAGCAGATTCCCATCACAGGGTGTGTTAATGCTGTCCAAGAGCTCCGGGGAGAGGCTTTTGGACCTGTGTCTGCTCCCTGCTTTCCCTCTGCTTGATTTTAATATTCCCCAACTCCTCCTGTAAAGCCAAGCCGTGATTTAGCTGCTGGAATTGGGTCTCCCCCACCGTGCAGCAGCCACAGGGTCCAGCATCCCCTCAAATCAGGATTTTCTCTTAAATCCCTCTGCTTCTGACCGAGAGTGGGGTAGGGCTCAGGCCCCACTTTTCCAAGCATCCTTGTTTTGCTGCATCAGGAGCTGCTGGATGCTCTCCCCTGGCTTTGGTGGAGCTGGTGTGTGGCAAACCCAGATCTCCCTGATTAGCTAATTTAATTTTTTTTTTTTTTTGGTAACTAAGCAGAAGTAAATTCCAGACCGCTTTGGTTGTTGTGAAGTCAGTTCACATCCTGACGAAATGTCTCTGGAGCTGCCTTGAGCCCCCATCCTTGCAGGGAGGGGAGAACAGCCCTGACCTCTTGTTTTCCATGGAAATCTGCCATCTGCTCAATTTTCTTGCCTTTCTTCACATTTTCAGTCCGGAGCATTCACTGTCTCAAACTTCTATCTGCCTTTTTTTTAATCTATATCCCAAAATGCAGTTGCCTCCTTTATGTATAAATAAACTGAGTTAAACCTTGCCCTGCGTGTGCTCCTGTCCCCGTGGCTGTGGCTTTTCTGGGGTGACTTCACACACCTTGCATGGCACCAAACAGCTGTTTTTGAGGTGTTTCTTCAGATCAGTGACCCCCTCTCCATCCCCAGGGAGGTCCCTGCACAGACATGGCAGGGTGGGATATTTTTTGCAGGAATTCCCCTGGATTTGTGTACAAAACCCAGCACGGGCATCTCTGCCAGGCCCCAGCTGCAAACAAAAAGAGCCATAACACCATTCTGTGACAGTTTTCACTGAGGTTTTTTTCCTGACAGCTCTGGATCCATGCCTGCAGAGAGGACTTTAACTCTGACTCCTGCTGCTTCCCTGAGGAAGGGGAAAGTTCTGGCTTCAGCAGAATAAATGAGGGAGATTTTCTGCTAAGGATCAGGGTGGCTTTGGGAAGTGCCTGCCTCCTCCTCGGTTTGGGGACAGGGAAGTTATTTCTGGGCTGTGCTGCAGCTCTGCAGAGAGGCCCCACAGACTTTGCTGCCTTCCCCTGCCCCCCTCCAATCCCCCTTCCCCTCCTGTTCCCATCCCTGCAGCCCAGGCTGCTTAACTGCATCCCCAGGATGTTTATTTTCATTCCTTTGCCTCCTTTTTCCTCTTTGCCCCTCAAACCATCTCCCCAGGGAGGAGCAGCTCCCACAGGGTGATCCCCTGGAGCAGCTCCTCTGCTCATGGGGACCCTGAGGGATCACGGATGGGTTGATGGTGCCCCTGGCATCTCCCAGTGCCCGGAATTCCACTCTCAAAGTACCAGATCGCACAAAAAAATCATCTGTGGGATCTCAGTGCCACAAAGAGCCAGAGCCAGCCTTAATTTATATATTCCAATATCACTGCAGAGATCAAACTAAATATAGGCAAGGAGAAACACACCCCCAGCGCGAGCACTGCGCAGGACAAATGGAGACAATTAAGTCACAGCAAGGAAAGGAATTAATCTAATGATCTTCACAGGCTCAGCATCCAGCAGCCGATCAGCTATGAAGGGAAAGAATGACGAGGAGCTGGGCTGAACACGATTTTTCCACTCTCCTTATGGGCATTTCCAGTGTATCCCTTTCTTTCGCTGCGAGAGGAGACGGGAGGGGACTCTGAGGGTCCCATCTGAAGCACCTCAGTGGTCAGGGAGAACCACGTCACTCGATCACCCTCAGCATCAACAGGATGAGAGAGCTGGGGGTGCTCACCTGGAGAGGAGAAGGGTCCTGTGAGACCTTAGAGCCCCTTGCAGGGCCTAAAGGGGCTCCAGGAGAGCTGCAGAGGGACTGGGGACAAGGCCTGGAGGGACAGGACACAGGGAATGGCTTTCCACTGCCAGAGGGCAGGGCTGGATGGGAGATCAGGGATAAATTCTTCTGTGTGAGGGTGGGGAGGCCCTGGCACAGGTTGCCCGAGGAGCTGTGGCAGCCCCTGGATCCCTGGCAGTGTCCGAGGCCGGGTTGGAACAACCTGGGATAGTGGAAGGTGTCCCTGCCCATGGCAGGGGGATGGAACTGGATGATCTTTTAAGGTCCCTTCTAACCCAAACCATTCCAGGATCCATCCAGAGAAAAGCATCTCCTCTTGACATGGTTATCACCCCGAACCTGCCCCATCAGCAGCTTGGACGGTGTCAGTGCAGCAACTCTCAGCAGAATTTAATATCCTTAGAAGAGATAAATGGCTCAGCAGCAAAGGCAGATTTATTTGCTGCAGGGGCAGCGTGTCAGGCACAGCGACTGCTCCTCTCCTTGGGGTCTGTGGGGTCAAGCTGGCCCTCGTTCTGTCCCCACAGCTCGGTGGGGAAGGGCCAATTTGCCCTTTTTTTTGCCAGGATGGAAGGCAGTTAGCAGCAGGAGTGGGATGGGCCATGATTTCCTTCCCTAGAAAGCTCCTGTCACTGCACCCAGGTGTGTCCTTCTTGCAGCACGCCCCTGTTCACAGGGCAAGAGCCAGCTCACAGTTTGGGAGTTTGTCTTTCCCGAGCTGGGCTGAGAAGATGCAGCATCCTCAGAGCATCCCTGGGGGCAGCTCCTCTGGCTGGGCCTCCAGCCCTGGGCTGAAGGCTGCAGAAATGCAATATTTTGTCAACTGCTCCATCTAGTGCCATTTCAGCAGAAAAAGCATCCGGAGCACAACGCTCGGAGCCGTGCTGGGCCCTGGGCAGCTCTCCCTGCCTGGTGCCTGGAGTGGTTCCACGAGGATGTGCCAGGCCCAGCCCTGGTCCAGAGCTTACCCTGCAGACCCAGAACCAGGAATCTTTACCCTGTTTTTCTCATCCTCCTCAAAATGGGACTGCAAACCCTCACATGGAAACATCCGCCCTGGAAAACAACATTCCTTAGGAGCTTTTTCACTGTTTAGGAATCCTTAGGTTGGATCAGGCTTGGAGCAACCTGGGATAGAGGAAGGTGTCCCTGCCCATGGCAGAGGGTGGGATGGGATGAGCCTTAAGGTCTGTCCCAACCCAAACCATTCTGGGATTCTGTGATCCTAAATAAAGAGGGAATAAAGAGTTTATGCTACCACTGCATGTTTTCCCTTTTTGTGCAGGACCTGGGAGTAAACTCTGCTTCACCCCCACGACACTTGGGAAGGCAGCAGAGCCCTCAGAGGCCACGTGGAAAAGGCTAAAAGCAAAGTCAGGGGGATCCGTGTTTCTTTTCCACTGGGGATGCTGCAGAACACGGATCTCTGTGATTTGCTGCCATCCTGGAAGGTGCAGCTGCCCCAGGAATGTGCACGTAAGGGAACAAACCCTGCTAAGAGGGGTAACAGTGACCACGGCAGTGCTGAGCCAGGACATCCATCCACCCCAGTTCGGGGTGTGAAGCCGTGGAGAAAGAAGACAATGGAATTATGCATCAATGCTCAGCACTGCTGTAAAAACGGATGTTTTAAACATGTTTGACATTAAATTAATTCACTAAAATTATTTCATTAATTTTAACTCCTTTCAGGCAGAGGGACATTAACTGCTCCATCCTGGCATAATCACATCACCTCCACAGGCTCTGTGGGTGCCACACTTCCCGGGCAGGAATCACCACGGGATTGATCACAGGGACTTGAGGGGCACTGAGTCCTCAAACCACGGCAGGAGAACCCTGAGGACAAGAGGAAACAAGAGGAAAAGTTGTGCCAGAGGAGGTTTAGATGGGATATCAGGGCGCCACCTCATGCAATAGCTTTTCACACTGACCTAAATTAAAATGCAGAATAAAACAAATGCACAACTACTTATGCAACCGAGCTTTATTTAGAACCTTTGAAGTCATAAAACGTCTCATTTTACTGATATAGGTAAACACACAATCAGGAGGTTTAATTGCTCTTTCCCTTGCGCAGAAATAAAGTTTTAAACAAACCAGAACACCTCCACCCAGACAAGCGTGATGCAAACTGAGTTCTCTGCCTCGGTCCTGCACGTGGAGCGTGCTCACTGGTTTATCAATTAGTTGCAATATAATTTTTTGGCAGTAATATACTCAAACACACAAAGTGCAAATTACAAGAAGCAGAAAATGTTCTCTCTCCTTCTGAGCAACGAGAAGTGCAAAAGGTCTCAGCCCATAAATTCTATTATTTATGCCTGTGAACTGCGTGTGCATCACGGGCTCATAAAGAGCCGTGTACAACCTCATGGATTAAATGTGGCAACGTCTCAGAGTCGGAATGCAGCGGCTATAAAAACACAGGACAGGGGAATCATTCCCTTTGGTTGATGAATTCCACACACTGTTACTGAGGGCACCTCCTCACAGCTCACCTTGAACTCCTGCGTGCCTCGGATACTTGTGCAACCCAAGCAGTTTGTTAAGAATTCCCCAATTTTCTACATCTGGAGCTATTCCTGTGCGTCTGCAATCAAGATTCCACTCACACCTCACTTGGCAAATCAAACAGGATGCTGGGAACCCACTGAAAACGAGAAGTCTCTTCCAGGCACTATTAAGGGAATACCCACCAATGGTTCCAGCAGGCTAAATGCACTTCGTGATTACCTAAAGTCATGGAAAACTTTCCAAGGAAATAAGGAAAACCCTTTTCCATGAGAACTAATTGCAGCATTCCTGTCTCAGTGTAGTTCACCTCGCTTCAGGACCTGTTCCTGTATGTTAAATGAGGAAAATTCCACTCAATTACATGGAACAACTGTACCTTTAACACCCCCCTGCACTGCTCAGTTATTATACTGCAGATTTTGAACCTTCTTTCCATTTAATTCCTGGAATTTTTCACACAAAATGAGCAGTCAATTCTGACCTTACCCCCCCCACCCCTTTCATTTCTCCCAGCTACATCACCATTATAAATTATGCCAAATAGTCCAAATCAGACTGGGCTGCTTCCTGCAAACCCCTCCTGCTCCTCTGGATAGGAAGATTAACCCACAAGGCCTTGCACTGCCAGGAGTCTGCCTGCCAAATTCCTCTGCTAAATCACCAAGGCCATGCTCATGTAATCACTGCAGGATGGCTGGGACATGGAATAAAGCTGGGAACTTCTGGCTGAACATTCCTGCACCCCACCTCCACAGTGGAGTGGGACTGGCCTGGGGAAGGCTCCTCATGGGCTTCAGACCCCCCAAAAATTGGTTGGGGGTTTCATCTGAGCTGCCCAGATCGCTGGAGGGGGTTGAGGAACCTCATCCCAAACTGCTGCCCCTGGCCGTGGGAGATCATCCCAGCACTGCCTGGTGTTACCCAAAACTGACTCTGGCAGCCCCAAGAGAGGAGCATCCTCCGTGATCCATGAAAGCCTCTTCCTGCACTACCTGGTCCTGGGGAGACTCCTGGAAATGTGAATCAGTTTGCTGGGGAGGATGAACTCCATCGAGCCGGAGGGGCTGCTCTCCGTCACTCCTAGAATTACAGGATCACATCCCCAGAGCAAACTTTTTGTCTTCATTAAAGTTTCAGGACGAACAATTATGCTGCAGCTTGGCACGACAACAACTGCCTTTGTATGCGACATGCCTGGCATATATCAGCATATTTCTTCTTAAAAAATATAATTAGAACAGAATGAGCTACGCTGTTGTTGTTCATGCTGCCTAAATATCTGAAAAGGCTCAAACATTTTAAAAGCCTAAAAAAATAAATTTCCCTCTCCCCTTGTTTATTTTTCATGCTAAAGGCTGCAAATTGACACATCACAGTAATTACCTCTGACTAACTTCCATAGACCTACCCAAAGAGATAAACATGAGAAGTTCACATTTGACTATCAGACTTAGTGTGCCGAGCACAAATAATTTCCCAGAGGAGAATTTGATATTTCATCATTTGGAACAGTGGTAATTTAATTACATTGCTAATGTTTTCTGGCATACTTGAAAGAACAATTAGCATAAGTAAATCATGAGTGAGATGACAAGTCACTCGGCATTTATTTCTGCTCATCAGATGAGATCAGCTGATGATCTGAATTCTCTTTTGTGTGCGAATTGATTCCAGGCCCAGCAGTCGCAACCGGGGTTCAGGCCAGCGGGGACAAACCGACGCACTGAATGAAGCAGAACCGATCTCGCCCTTTGAAGTTCCTTAATTAAACTTGTCCAGAGAAACCTCCAAAGCCACCAGAAGTCGTGGAGGGGCGGGGAGAAAGGCTGACAAACGTGGCGGGCTGAACGAAGCTGGAGGCGCGCGCAGCGGCGCGGACGCCGATCCGCGTTTGCCAGGCTCTGCTGGGGGCTGGGCAGTGTTTTGACAGCTCTACTGATGGCCTAAAATAATTCTGTTTTATCTCCGTGCCGCTCAGGACAGCACCGTCAGCGTCACCGTGCCCCTCTGGCGCTTCAGGATGGCCACGGCCTGCTCGTGGGTGACGCCTTCCAGGGCCTCCCCGTTGACGGCCACGATCTGGTCCCCGCGCTTCAGCCGTCCGTCGTCGGCCGCCGCGCCCTGCAACGCCAAAGCAGGGATCAGCCGTGGCACGCCGGGCCTGCTGGAGCCCGGAGTGCTGCCCGGAATGAGGGATGGAGCACTGGGAATCCCTCCTGGCCGGGAGAAATGGCGGTGCTGAGCTTCCCCCGAGTGCCTCGACCGACCGGCGCTCCCCACCCTGCCCGGGTACGCCCCCGGAGAGAAGGGGACTGGCTCTTCCCTCAAAAAAAGGCATGGAAAGACTGGCTCTGGGTTTTATGATCGTGGAGAGGTTTGTTAAAGCAGCGTTTACATGTATTCCATGACCCAGGGCAGAGAAACAGCTAAAAAAGTGGGGAGAAAAAGGGAACAACCTGGGCACTGCCCTGGACCCC
Organism: Mystacornis crossleyi; assembly: GCA_013400655.1. Lineage (NCBI taxonomy): Eukaryota > Metazoa > Chordata > Aves > Passeriformes > Timaliidae > Mystacornis > Mystacornis crossleyi. Next base: position 33,704 of record VYZQ01031790.1, on the reverse strand, counting down.
AGACAGAGCTGAAGAAATGGCCTCGAGTTGTTTAGATTGAACATCAGGATAATTTTGTTCACCAAAAGGTGCCAAGCATTGGAGCAGACTGCCCAGTGGAGTCCCCATCCCTGGAGGGATTTAAAAGCCACAGGGATGTGGAATTTAGGGACACTGGTTGGCAGTGCTGGAGGAATGGCTGAACTCAGTGATCTCAGAGGGTTTTTCCAACCCAAACAACTCTCTGATGGTCCTGAAAAGCTTCCAGAGAGCTTTAGAAATGGCTCTTGTCCTCCAGAGGCCTCAGTGAAGTTCTTTTACCTAAATCCCAAGCCCTTCCTGCCCAGAGGTTGGCTCACGGTGTCTCTTTCTGCCCCATCAGTGACTGCAGGAACTTCAGGTTCCATTTAGGGTTTCTCGGCTGTGCTCTCATCTGGAAATTTGTAACCCTAAGCACCAGCTTAAAGGGACAATATTTTCATAACTGAAAATTGTAAAAAGACCAGCTATTTGGGGTTTGAGTCCCGGAATAGCAGGAGCAGGAGACATGGCTGCTATTCTACCTTCCAGGTTTTCTCAACTACATCATCTACCCTGGCACAAGTGACACGAAGTAGGCACAGGGCAAGCAACTGCCTGTGACTGACTTCAAAATTATTTTATGGAAAGTATCCCTAATTCCCACTGTTCTTCTTCCCTCCCCTTCCATTTCCACAACTCCCCTCATGTGGCCGTGCCTGACGTGTCTTGCTGGCCCACACTGAGCTCATTTCTAGCAGGGGATGGGTGGGAAAAGGGGCATTTCTCCCTCCTCCCCACATGCTGTGTTATGATTCTTCCCCAGCCTCAGAGGCTGGAGCTCTCTGTACCTGGCAGGGACCCCCAATCCCCCCAGACACTCAGGGCTGGGATCACAGATGGGCTAATTCCTGTTTTTTCATCAGGATACAGCACCTCTGCAACTCCCTCCCACAGTGGGAAAAAGGATGCCTTCGACACCTCCTGGAAATCTCTTGGAGATTTACAGATAGAAAACTGCCTTATAAATATTTTAATGTACAAACCCGAGTTTCCCAAGTACACAGTGCAATTTTGCTGAGACAAAGTGTCTTGTTTCAGCCATCTGTAATATGAAATATAAACTGAGAAGCCAGCTATGAGTTCCGGGTCCCCTAACTCATAGCAACGTACTCAGACAGTACATTTTGCTTTCTGCTACATAATATATTATCCAAGCCCAATCTTAGGTTTATTTTTAAAAGATAATACAGAAAAAAGGGAAGAAAACAAAAAAATAAAAGATACCTTGGCAAATATAGTCTTGACATAAATGGGCAGGTCTCCATGGGGACTTCCATACCCCCCTACAATACTAAATCCCAGTCCATCAGAGCCTTTCTCCAAAGTAATAATCTTAGGTTGAGGTGCTCTGAAAACACAATAAATATCACTTAGATAAGCAATGTCTGTCTCTGGGGACTTTATGCAGAAGGAACACTGACAGAGACATGGATCTATCACGAGTTGTGTCACAGTCACAAACCACAACCCTGGCCCTGGAACATTCCTGCAAAGCCCAGACTTCCAAGGCTGCTCTCGTGTGCTCCAGCTCCTCACTTGGAAAAATTTATTTTTAATTATTGTATTATTATATTATACCCACATCCCCATGCTTATAACTCCAGAGCTCATCACTTTGAGCCTGAACTCTTCGGGGGTTTTCTCTGCCTACACTGAGCAAAGGGAGATTTTTTGGGGTGGAGTTTAGACCACACAATATGAATTTATCCGTCTCAAATTTGAAATCAGTAATTCCTGTGCATGTAGAAAGAACTGTTGTGGACAGAAGGTGGTCAGGCACTGGCACAGCTGCCCAGGGCAGTGGTGGAGTCCCCGTCCCTGGAGGGATTTAAAAGCTGTGTGGCTGTGGCACTTGGGGACACGGGGCAGTGGTGGCCTTGGCAGTTGGACTCGATGATCTCAGAGGGCTTTTCCAACCTACACCATTCCACGATTCTGTGAAAGCCATCTGGCATCTTCCACCTATCTAAAGGTGCAGCCCAAGCTGAATAATATCTATGCATTTTTTAGGACCTACCTAATTCTGCTTCATATTTCCACTCCCAAATTTCCCTACTGCTTTGATGTGAGAAAAGAATACAAATCCTTTTGTAAAGCAAGCAGTTCTCCTTTGAGAGCAGCAATAAAACCAGCATCTCACATTGTAAGACCACAGAAGGCAGCACAAATAGCTCAGCTTTTACACTCAAGCCCCCTGAGGTAGGGCAGCAACTTCTTAAAACAAACAGAATGAACCACAGAATGAAAATGAAGAACATAATGAAGATGATGAGCTGAAATGGAGACCAAATGAATTTCAGAACGGCAACTGGGATGCTCCAGTGTGAAAAGCACACGATGGAGAATGATGCACAGCAGGGCTGGGCCTCCAGCTTCCATCACCACACACAAGTGCTGCAAGCAGGAATTATTTTAATCGGATTTTTTCAAATTGTAAAGCTAAAAAGATTGAAAAGGCAGTGAAAGTTCAGGGACATGTTTTGAAAGGTGTTTTTAACACCTCTGGCATCAGCCTGCCAATACCAAATTATTTCAAATTGCTATGATCAGAACTCCTTCCAGATGAGGAAGCCAATGGCCACGGGCAGAACTACCATGTCAGCACAACATTAGAGAAGAAAGGGGATACTTTTTCCTTGAAAAATGGCCAGAAGTAGTGCTTGGAAACACATTTTTGTGCTTATTTACTCAAGCAATTTCTGTCAGCAGGCGAAGACAGACATGAGCCCATCATCACCTTGGGGAAGGTCACAGAGTTTCCACTTAGAAGGTGATGGAAAATTAGAGAGAGAAGCAACGGGAGGGACCTCCTTGCACCCTTTCCCTGGCCCAGAAATTCAGCCCGGCTCTGCAGGAGAGCAGGAACTTACTCGGGATCCTCGGCGGGATGCTCGGAGGGCGCGTTCAGGCTGCAGCCCGTGGACATGCTCTCCAGCTGGCTGGCAATGGCACTGATGTTGGTGTCAGCCACCACCTGGGCAAGGGGGATGCAAGGAAATACTGCTTGGAAAATCAGCTGTTGACTTTTTTCCCCGAGCAAGTTTTAAAACCGAGTTCTACTTTCTTAAATTTCCTACTAATTCTGCACGNGAGCAAAAAAAAACCCAAAAAACCTTGGTTTTAAAAACGAGTTCTACTCTCTTAAATCTCCTACTAATTCTGCACATTCCAGGTAAGAGCAGCCACCTTTCTGGGGGTTCAATGCAAACGTTGCCCTGAAGCTTTCTCCTGCCCTCACAAGAGCATCACTTGGGAACTGAGCAATGGGGAAGAGTCTTTCTGGATAATCCAGAGAAAAAGGTTACTTTTCCAAGGAAATAAGGGGTCTGGGATGGGTCTGGAAAGAAACCACCATAACCTTTAAGAGAACACCAAGATCCAAGGGACTGTTGGGCAAATACCCTGACAGCTCAGACTGGTTTGTCTGATGAGCAGGGAACAAATTAATCCTTGGTTTCGACTTTTCTCAATTTTTAGCATGAAAACAAACTGGATGGTTGAACTTCCCAATTCTGGGTCCTCTATTATTCTGGAACCATCCTGAATGATGGATGCTCTGAGGGCTGGAGCACCTTTCTATGGAAACAGGCTGGGAGAGCTGGGGGTGTTCTGCTGGTGAGGAGAAGCTCCAGGGAGAGCTCAGAGCCCCTTGCAGGGCCTAAAGGGGCTCCAGGAGAGCTGCAGAGGGACTGGGGACAAGGCCTGGAGGGACAGGACACAGGGAATGGCTTCCACTGCCAGAGGGCAGGGCTGGATGGGATCTTGGGCAGGAATTCCTTCTGTGAGAGTAGTGAGGGCCCTGGCATTAACTTTATTTTTTTTTCATTGATGCCAATTTTTTACTTTTTTTTTTTTCCTGGAAAAGTTTTCAGAGAAACCACCACGAAGGGGTTTGGATTTGAAGTATTTACAGCTGAAAGGACATCAATTTCCCAACAAGTACAGGCTGTGGTTATCCCCTAACTCCATCTCCCTCTGAGGAGATATTCTTCTCTGCCTGACGTTTACTGCGGCATGGAGTTCAGCTCAGACACAGTGAAAAACAGCCAGGAAGCATAATTCCCATATTTCCTCTAGCTATGGCCTTATTTTATCCAAGTGAGCAGGTACTTCTTCCACTCGTCGCTGTGAGCACGGCTCAAGGAAAACTTCCCTTTTCAAAGTAAAAAATTTGTTCTATAAATCTGTTTCAAATGAGTGCTCACAATTCTTCCATAGCAATATTTCCCTCTTCCCAATCATCTGGAGGCAAGAGGGCGATGGAGCCAAGAGGTTTCCGTGCTAATTTTGCATCCCAGGACTCGGGTTCCAGGATGCCCCAAAGGAAGGGGTCCAGCAGATGGGAGCAGCACCTGGCCCAGCCAGCAAAGACCCCACCAAGGTTCCCTTCCCGTGGCATCAGGGTAAGGAATTCCAGCCAGGACTTGTCGTGGTGTTTTTTTTGTTGTTCGATAAAACAAAAATAAATCTATTTTCAAAAATCTTCAGCTGGCAGCAAGAACGTATCAGAGTTCAACAACCTTGTAAAAAAGCTCCCCCTTATCTCATTACTACACCTGCAGAAAAGAAATTAAATTAAACCAAGGCATCAAAACAGCCGAGAGGGATGATTGTTCCCCTGAGACCTTAATCTCCCATTTGCAAACAGCATTTGCAAACTCCTTCCCAGGACGTTCCCATAATAAGCCTTTCCACCCCACTGCACACAATTATCTGACCTTTCAGAGCAGTTTGCCATGAAGTGGTCTACCCTGATAATAAATGGAATTACTTAATGGCACATCAGTCGTGATTATCACAGCGATAGGATGATTCCATTTGGATTGTTTAAATAAAAAAGGAGCAGTTTGGTGGTGGAGAGGGACCTGTGGCTGGTGGGGAAGGGAACCATCACCACGCCTTGACACTACCGCAGGTGTTAAAGTACAACATCCCACCTTCCTAGAACAGGTTTTTAATAGAGGAAAACAGACTCTATTCCATCCCAATAAACCTGCATCATCTGTAAAGAGCATCAAGCTCATTTTAATGAGACAGAACGCTCAGAGAGCCAAAATGTGGAGGAAAAACAGCCAGCTGAGAAACCCAAAGACACTTCCAGAAGAAGCTCTTTAACCCAGTGGCATTTCTAGAAGAACCTCTTTCTTTGTGTGAGCAACCCAGTGACAGAGTGCTCCATCAGGAATATTTTTAAACCCATGATGAGGTGCAATATTGAGCTGTATTACAGCTTTCAAGATGAGCAATTTGGGGTTCTGCATCAAGCTTTTCATTTTCTATTCAGGGAATACCGTTGACATGAAAAGTGAAATTACTCAACGTTAGTAACAATGTGATAACTATAATTTAACAGAGAATCCTCAGCTGGTGTAAATCTGTGTGTTTCCTCTGACTTCAATGGAACTACACAAAACACCATCTGCTCTGGAACTGGCTCATCACTTACCGGGTCAGCAGTTCATGGACAGACAAAACAAAGAATAAGCAAGTCTAAAACTAAGTTTATTATCATTTCATTGCCTCTTTTTTCCCTTTTTTCTTTTTTTCCCCCCTGTTTTTTATAGTCACATTTGTGTCATAATACAAGCAAGAAGCTTGCAAAAATCCCTCAGGATGCATTCCAACCCAAAATGCTGGGATGATAAAGAGAGTTAAAAGTAGATTTTAGTGGTGCCTTCAGCTTGTTTTCCAATTGTTGCAATAATTCTGCAAACGAGTAGAATTTTGAATTCTAACTGGCAAGTATTTTCCCCATTTCTTTGTGTAAACATAAAAATAAACTATGGATCATCACAGTGGCAGGCAGCAATTAGAAGCAGTGTGGCAGAAGATGTCCCTTTTAGCTACCAGAGAAACACAGCAGTGACAGCACTGTTTTCTCTCTTGAGTGCTTTTATCCTTTACCTGCAGAACAATCAATTCCAGGCAGCACTGCCTTAGTGACGATGCCATCATTTCTCCCAAATTCTGCTAGGATTTCTTTCAAGGACAAGGAAACCACCCTGTGGGTCTCTGTCTCGTTACATCACAAGCACACACGCGTTTTCTTGTCCCTAGTTAACTTCCCATTTAAAAAAACAAACCCCACAACTTGGAAGCTTGTTGATTTATCACGTGTGGCAACAAGTTATTTTGTTCTCTTTGTTCTGCTTTTACAGAGCCATGCTCACAGCCTCTATGAATGGCAATAAAGAATTTTTGAATGGAAATGATTTCTTGCTCTCGTTCTGTGTAATTCCCACCCTGCCATTCTGTGATGCCTTGTGACAGGGATGCTCAGGGTTTGGTTTTTTTTTTTTTTTAATTCCTGAATGCCATTTATCTACCCTGCTGCAGCTGCATGTTCAATTTATCACCATACCTGCAGGATAATGCTCCCATAAGCATTCTTTAGTAGATTAACTGCATCTGCATGAGACAGCCCATCCAAAGGTTGCCCATTAATGCTGACAATCCGATCTCCAACCTGAAAGTACAGCAGTAATGGAAAATTACCAGCATTAGGGAAAATTAAAATTAAGAATGCTTAAAATTCTTGGTGAACTTGGCACTGCACAGTCATGCCTCTCCTTTGCAGGATCCCTTTTGTGAGGATTCTGCACTGCCAGTGATCATTTCCCATTCTTCAGAGCGAGGACAATATGGATTTTTTTAACACTAACAATACGATCAGAGAAACAAAGATGAGTTGTATTTTACTCTTTCTATTTGCAAGCAGAGAGAGGGAGATTTTCACTGCTGTCTTCCCATCCAGAAAGGCTTCATTGGTGTCTGAATGTGCAGACAAGTTCATATTCTCCCAGACCATGTAAGCACATGCTGAATGTTGCCAAGGAGAGTAGGAACTTCTGATATTAATCCAATTAACCTGGATGATTTCTTCTTCCTACACACAAAAATGACCTCAACCCTGCCATTGTTTAATTCCATTAGAGACAAGGCATGAGTGTAGCAGCACGTTCTAATGAATCTCATGGGCCAAGGCATGTGGATCTGCATAATAAGTTCTTTTCAATCCTCACGACTCCTTGCAACTCTCTCCTAAACTGCAAGTGTTCACCATGGCCATCCCTGGAAACCCACACATGCTGTGGGTCTGATACAAGTGCTTTATTTTGCTGGTTTTTTATAGGGGCCTTAAGATCAAACAACTCATTTCTGATCTGGTTTCAGCCTGGTTTGAGCTCTAAATGATGCCCAGCCTGGCGTTCCCAAAATACCTGGGGTTTCCAGAGATCCTCTTGCTGCCCTGCCGGGGTCTGGATGAACACAGACATTCCAAGACCACTGCAAATGCATTTAAGCTCCTTCTCTTAACATCACTTTTCCAATACGGGCAGCAATCACCATTATTCCCAAGATAGGAAGAGAAGGGCAGATTTGGGTTTTGGGGTGGGGTTTTTTTGTTTGTTTTGCTTTTATATAAAAGGAGGCAGAGTAGTTTGTGGGCAGTTATCCGTGACAGCAGATACAGAAGTGCTTGAGGCTTCAAGGTGAGGTGAAACAGGAAATACTGAGGAGCGCAGCACTCACTCTGAGCCTCTGTGTCCGAGCGGCCACTCCGCTGGCCTGGATCATGGCGATGAAGATGGGAATGTCCCCCAAGGGACTGCCCTTCCCTCCTGCTATGCTGACACCCAGTGCATCGTTCGGGCCCTGAAACGAAACCAAACCCAACATCTGCAGCGGGGGCAACTCGCTGAGGGCCGTGTTCGGGGTATGGCAATAACTGAATCCCTTGATTGGTGGAGCAGGGAGAAAAGGGGTTTGACACACGCATTTCCTCACCCAAAGCACAGGCACACATCCAACATCCGACTGCACACACAAATAATGCACTTTGACTCATGAGAAATGCTGCTAAAACGAACAACTTCAGCGAAAGGAGTCTGCTTTATGAATGGATAGAAAATCACTCACTGACCCTCGTTATCTCCACGGTCCTTGGGCCCGTATCGGCGCCTCCTAATAAAGAAACAAACAATTAGCTTCTGTAATTAAGAGATAATATAATTAAGAGATAACACTGTCAGGTGACAACAGCCCCTTGCTGCCTAGGCAGAGTTATCACCGAGCAGGAGTGGAGCCTTCCTGTGCCAAGGCAGGCAGAGCTGCTCACGTGAGGAGGAGGAGGAGGAGGAGGAGGAGGAGGAAGGATGAATATGGTGCAATCCCTCCGGCTCTCGATGTCACTGTGACTCCCATTGTAGCCCAGCCACAATCTCTGCAACAGCAGCACTCTGCCAGCCTGGAGAACAGCCCTATTGTGCCTTCACTCAATTAAAGATTGGCTTATTATTCCTAAATCGCAGCATCCCTGCACAAAGGGCTCCGGGAATGGTGCGGTTCCAGGGATTTCCTCTTCCCGTTTGTGCTGTGTTGGTAAATAATGGACAGGCAAGAAGTCAGGCTAGTGTGGATCCAGTCACAGGGTGTGGAAAAGTACTCAAAGTATTGGAAAAAGGGAGGAAAAAGGGAGAGAAAAGCGGAAGGGAATAAGGATGAGCGGAAGGAAAAGGAGAAGGGAATAAGGGTGACAGAGGAAGGAAAGTGGGAAGGAAAAGGGGAAGAGAATTAAGGTGGGGGGGAGAGGAAAGGAGAAAGGGGGAAGAGCATAAAGGAACAGGGGAAAGAGAATGGGGAAAGTGGGAAAGGGGAAAGGGAGAGAGGAGAGGAAAACAGAAAGGAAAGGAAAAAGGAAAAAGGAAAAAGGAGAAAGGAAAAAGGAAAAAGAAAGACTTCAGAGGCATTGTTCAAACTGCAACTTTTTCAGCCCAACAAGCTGATGGTGTAGTGAGGTCCCAGGCTCTGCTACACCCACCCCTAATTGTATCAGCTTTAATGAAACTATTTTAGGAGTCTTTCTGAAGGCTGGCAGAATTAGTCTCTTCCAAAATCCCACGATTCTTACCCCCCCAACACCAGCACTCCCCACATCCATGCAGCTGTGCCTGTGCAGGAGGAGCAGGACAGCTGAGGTCTGGGGCACTGGGAAGCCCAGCCCTGTGCCCACACGGCACAAGCAAGGCTGCCCAAACGCCCCGGGCTCCTCCAGTGCCTTCAAACTGGCAGAAGAAACGTCTTCTCCTCCTGCCCATGGTCAGATGTGAGCAAAGATTCCCAGCTCCCGGAGCAACTCTTCCCCCAGGCTACTGCTGGTGGTGGATTTAACGCTCTCTAAACCTGCAAATTGCAAACTGGGCATTGTGACTTTCTCATTACAAAACACCCCTTCATGCACTCAAGAGCAACAAAGATATAAATGAAGTGGTGGCAGCTTTATTCCCTGAGAAAACTGTTTCTAATGCGAGAACCATGCCTGTGCTAAGCCTCTGACAAGGGCGTCGGGGAATAGCAGGGCACAGGAATTCTGCACTTAAAACAGAGGAGCCATTACTCCTCCAGCAGACATAAAAATACTGTCATCTGCTGGAAAGTGTTCGGGTCTTAAAAACATCCGTGGGGCGTCTTCTGGGAGGCTGGGCAGGAAAACCAGACTCAAGTGTTCAGTTTGGCTTTTAAAGCAGCCCAAATAGAAAGCAAATCACACTCGGCTGCTCTGACAGCTGCCCAGTCTGTACCTGAGTTTCTCTGGGATGTGTCTGCCGAGGATCTTTTTGTGCTGACAAAGTTCTGCAAGGTGGAGAGCACGGGAGCAAGCGCGGGGTGGAAGTGGCTGTGGACACTCTGTTGGCTGGCCTGAAGGTAAAAATAAATAAAAACCCATGAGTCAAACCCAAAAGTGAACTCTAAACCAGACCCTGCGACAGACGGGCGCAGCTGTGTTCTGTGCCAGCCACACTGGAAATGCCACATTGGCCACGCAAGTGCAAACCCCTCTGGGAGGGGAACCGACCAAAATCCCCCCACAGAGGTGAAGTCACCATCCCGGAGGGATTTAACAGATGTGTGGACGTGGCACGTGGGACAGGGGTTCGTGCTGGGCTTGGCAGTGCTGGGGAATGGTTGGATTTGATGGTCTGGGAGGGATTTTCCGACCTCAGTGGTTCTATGGTGCTGCTTGGAGAATACAGACCCTTATGTGCACACTTAGGTGTTGCTCAGGTCAGCTCCAGACAGTGTTCCCCTCTCTCCCTTGCTCCCAGGGTGTCTCCACACCTCAGGAGAAGGGGAAACGATGGGCACCTTCCCTGTGATGCCCCTGCACGCACGAGGCACCCAGGAGGACACCAAACAGCTGCTCTCTCACACAAGGAGGGGATAACAGGGATGCCCATCCTGTCACCCGGCAGGAATCTTTGCTGTTCTAGCTCAATATACTGTAATTGCCCCTGCTCCTTCTATTGCCCAAGAACCTCCTCTCATTTCCAGAAGAACACAGAAGCTGACACAGGGAGAGCCTCCAAAGGGAGCTGCTCGCTCCTGCTGCCCTTTCCATTCCCCTCCTTCTCCCTCTCTCCTTATCTGGCTCTTATCTTCAGACCTGCCCCTCGAGGAGACCTAATTATCAGTTCAGGAAGTGCATCTGAACAACAGCTTCCACCAAGGGCCAGACCTTTCCAACCTTGTCCGAAAGAAAGATCTGGTCCATCTTTATCCACGCACAGCAGAGATTTCTCTCCCCAAAGCCATCAGCTGGTGACTCAGAAGCCCTGACACATTTATCCCACTGGCCAGGCTGCAGCTGTCAGTGACAAACACCAGGCACAGCAGAGTTTCCACCCCTGGGTGCCAACTGATAGCCCAGTTAACACCATCTGCAATGCACGTGAAAGAAGCCCCTGTCCTGCACCACAAGGCTTCGATTTCCGCTGCTCCAGGGCTGCAGCGGCCCCAGAACGAAGCCAAGCTAGGACAAAAGTTCTGGATGCTCTTGGCCAGCGCCTTCTAAAGCAGCACTTGCAGTTGTGCAAATCATTCAAGATGATTTTCTGCATCATCTGCCAAGATTTTTATAGCTCTTGGAAGGGTTTTGGTGAGAAACGTTTATTCGGTTTTCAAAATCACCAAGTCGCTTTGGAGCAGTGAGATGAAGGCTCTCAAAAGACTCTGCATCAAGGAGATTAGGGTTTCTTGTATAAAAAGAAATGCAGGAATTACCAGGTTCCTGCAAAAGCCTCTTAGGCTACAAAAGAGGGAGACGATGCCATTAGATCTGAATTTTCACCTAGACCCATGGTAGATATTAGGGCATTTTGCTTCCCGTCCAGCTTGAGCTTTACATGGTAAAACCAGGTGGATAATTTTTAGCTGTCACTTTTTGATTGCCTTGCTCTTGCTTGGGCTTCGTGTTGATACAATGGCCAAAACAAAATGTAATACTGGACTGCTGGCTTACTGCAGTCACTGCAGTTTCCCTCTGTTACTTCATTTCTCTTTGCCTGCTGCGTGCACTGCAGATGTTTCTCCAAAGCCATTATTTTTAAAGCTGCTGTTCCCACATGGCTTTAGCCCTTCCTGGTACCTCACCACCTCCAGCCAGCCAGGACCACTGCCGACCTTTAGGAAGTGAAGAAATCACGCTGCGATAATTTTGGCACCTTTTTGGGGTTGTTCATGGACAGGCCTCTTACAGACCTCCTTAAAAACATTCCTGCTTTAACTCACATCTCCCCTAAGCCTCCTATAGCTCCTCCTCCCCATTTCCAAAAACAAGTCCCTCTTTTAGCAGTGCTGCATCCCCTCACGTGCAGCTCCCCCGTGGCAGAAAGGGGCCAAAACCCCCCACAGCACCACCTTGCTGTGATCCACTCTCCCAGGGACACTGGCACCTTAAACGTAATGGCAAAGCAGTCGATTCTCAGAAGGAAAACCCATTAAGAAGAAGTTTTTCTAAGTCACTGTGCCCTGTTTCTGTCCCTGCAGTCCTCCAGGCTGAACACCAAGGATCGGTGTCTGAGCAGACTGGGGGGCACAGGGAGAGGGGAAAGGCCCTGCTCTGACTGGAAAATGAATTGTTGTCCTCGCTTCAGGTAAAAAGCAAGTGAAGCAGGAAATTGCTCTGTGTTTTCTTGGAGAGGAGCGCAGCTCTCCTGTGGTTCTGCTGTAGGATAGGCAGAGATACAGTTCGGTTTCATGAGCTCCCTTTGATACACAAAACAGCTGCAGAAAACACATTCGAGCCGTTTCTGCAGGTCTGAAACCCAAAAATTTCTGGGCATCATCATTTGAGGAAGATTCTACAGATTTTTGGTGTGTCTTGGGAAGACACTCCTTCAACAATAAATACATCAACCAGCTCTTCTGCTCAATCAGCATTTCGGCTGCAGTTCAGCACAGAAAATTATGGGAATAAATTATTTGGTTTCCCACCCTCAGCAGTGTCTGTGGAAGGATGAGCTTCACGTGCACATCTGTGCACCATCCCGGGCTCTGCCCTTCACAGCTCCACTTCAAACAGAGGAATTTGTCACTAACCTGACAGTTTTGGGATGTTTTCCGTGATGACAGCCATGACCCAGCTCGCAATCTCCCAAGCTCAAGATGCACCAGGCCTTGGGCACACTTGGGAAAAAAAAAAACAAACAACCCACAATGTACAATTTAAGTAGACATATAGTATTTCATGCTCTCCTGGAGAGAATTATGTTTATATTCAGCACCACAAGACCGTGAAGAAAGCCACAAGGAATGCTCAAAACGTGAACATTTGTATTTAGACAATACAAAAAGTGGATTTAGGCTTGTCCTGAAGGTTTCTCCTGGTTGCAGAATTTAGTTGAATCTCCCCCTTGCAAACTGATGGCCAATTTACTCAGGAAAAACAAACAAAAAGTCCCAAACTCTTTTGCAGACATTTGAAAAACCCTTCAGAGGAAAAATGCTGCAGAAAAGGGTGAATTTAACCCATATGGATCCAGCTTAACAAAATACCCGCGTACCTCCGATTTCCAACTCTTAAATAGGTAAACTTTTGGCAAGGTACCAACCCTGAATGGAAAAAGCAAGGAAATAATTAACCTTTCCCTTCAAGAATAAAAGAAATCGTGCAGAAATACTGGTGGGGATGGCAGGGGGAAAGCCCTGGAACCCGATGCAGCTTGGAATAGAAATGGGTCTTCAGTGTCCACAGGCACTCGTGGCCATCCCACCCCTGCCCTCTCCCCCAGCCCAATCAGTCATGGAAAAAGGCAACTTCTCCCAGAATTTCAGAGTAAAATCCCTCCTGGAAGATGGAAAGCCGTGCAGGAGCAGATTTAAGCTGTCATTTTATCCCTGCAGGTCAGAACAGCAAAGCCAAAGATTTATTTCAGTTCTGGTTTGTGTTGCCTCTGCCGTTTCCAAGTATTTTTCTGACACATGAGATACACAATTGCATTTTCAAATAAATGCCTAAATACTGAATGTGTCTTTGTGTTCCTGCTTCCTATCATCCAATTCCTAGAAATACACAGAGAAGTGACTTTAAATGAATCTCTCAGTTATTTCAAATGAAATTCTTGTCTCCGTAATCAGCTGGAGCTACCCTGTGTATAGTAAATAGCACTTCAGGATAATTACCTTGCACAGTGTCAGTAACTGCAATTCAATGTCTCAAAATGTATTCTGTACTCACCTTAAGTATAGTGGCAACAGTCTCTTGTGAGGCATTTCTCATATCCTCCCCATTTACAGACAAAATCTGATCTCCTTGAATTAATCTTCCATCTAGGTCTGCAGCTCCTCCTTTAACAATGTCAGAGATAAACACTCCACTTCCATTTCTAACAATGCAAGAAGCATATGGCTAATTACACAATCCAATATTCTGTGGGAGACCAATTTAGATTACTTGCATTTAAGAGACATTAAAAGAAACCTGTGAGCAGAGGAAGAACCAGTTTTACACCCCATTCAGCTGTGTAAAAAATCCATGAGTTTTAAAACCACAGCATGTTTTGCTAATATTTAATGCTGTCTTTCCCCTTGAACTGCTAGTTCTGACTGTGTGATACATAAAGATTTATGGAAAACACCATTTATATGAATAGAAGTCCGAGGTTTGGTCTGTGATGGAGTTAAACTATCCAGTGGTGGGACATGGTTTAGTGGTGGACCTGGCAGTGTTGGGTTAAAAGCTGAACTCAATGATTTTGGAGGGCTTTTCCAACCTAAATGATTCTGTGATTCCGTGGTGTGAGCTGGTGCCAGCTGCAATGCCAAGATCTGGCATTTTTTATCCTTCACCTGAAGGACACAACACTTCCCACCCTGAATTATACCTGGGTATCATTTAGCAGACCCCAAAAATTGGGCTCCCCCAGAGGAGGGGATCCCCATTCTGAAGGATTTAGGAACAGCACAGGAACTTCAGCACAGAAGCAAAGGCAGGAGGGCTGGAGACTGCGATTACCATCTGCAGGGTAATTTACATAATCTAAATTAATTACCCACCCCACAATCTGCTCACAACACCTGGGTTAAACACCACTACCCAAAAACTGCTGCAGAAACTCTCCTGACCACAGGCAGTCAGGACAATGACACAGTGCTTTGTAATTGCAAAAGTAAATTATTTTTGGCAATACAGGAGGGCAACTCCAACACTGAACAAGTGTTATGCCATAAATCTCTTTTAGCAAAAAAAGATTAAAACTATCAGTGCTCTGGTTTGAGTGATCTAATGGCAGAGGTTTAGAGATGTATCAGAAAAAGTCACATTTTATTGGGCTGCTGTCACCTCCCACTGTATTGCTCTCTGACAGGAGGGTGGAGCTGGGACAAGACAAGAGGAAATGGCCTCGAGTTGTGCCACGAGAGGTTTGGGTTGGATATTAGGAAGAATTTCTTCATGGAAAGGGTGGTCAGACATTGGAAGGGACTGCCCAGGGAGTGGTGGAGTCCCCATCCCTGAAGGTGTCCAAAGAAGGACTGCACGTGGCACTCAGAGCTCTGGGCTGGCTGACATCGGTCAGAAGTTGGGCTCGATGGCCTTGGAGGGCTTTTCCAACCTCAGTGATTCTGTACCTCGGGTTCTGCCCTGCAAACTGCTCTCTGCAGCGTGGCACAGTCACTTTGAACTGCTCAGGGTTTGGGTCTAACTCAGCCTCTCCCCTCCCACTGGCCTCGGTCCCTTTGAACCGAGCACGAGCTCAACCTGACTCACAAATCCACACACAAAGGCACATCCTGGAAAGAGGTAGGGTAGCTTTACCCCACAATTTAGAAATCAGAAAAGCCATGGTTAGGGGATTCAAAGCCCTGAGACACAGCTACACTGATGTCACAGAAGAGAGAGCCCCCAGTTCTGCATGTCCCACCAGGAATCCCTCCAGGTGGGATTCCCGCTCCGTGCCCGGAGCTCTCCTGGGCAGCAACAGCCTTCACTGCTCAGGTCTGTTGTTCTGACACAGGAGCCAGGACCACGGCCCCACTGCATCCTGGAAGATATTTAAATACAAAATTTTGCTCCTTATGGAGTTTCCCCTTTATTTCATATTCCATTGCATGGCTACAGTCATTTGTTCCTACATCAAAATCCCAAATATTTCCCACTGGAAGCAGTGTCGGATCAGAGACGCTCTTACCGTTTCCCAGCTATGCTGAGCCCCAGTCCTCGGCCCGTTTTCTTTTGGATATCTACAGAGAAAATCTCCAGGTTTTCCTCATCCTTGTAATGTGCTTCATTCCTGTAAACCAGCAGCTGCACCTTCTGGGGCGTCTGCCGGAGCGCAGTGATCGCTTCCTCGTGGCTGGCGTTCCGCAGATCGATCCCGTTCACCTGCAATCATCAGTGTTTGCTTTCCAAACGTCACGGATAAATGATCTTTTCATCACACCCCACCCAGAGGTGACAGCACAGATTTATCAGTTTGACACTCCGTGGTGTTCTAATTGAGCGCTCCCATTTCCAGAGGGCCGAGCTCCCGGGTCTCCCAGGGAGTGGGAGCTCGGGGCTTTGTGCCACTGCCTGGAGTGAATCCCAACACTCAGAACACTTGGGCTTGGAACTTTTGGGTGTTCTTCCCTTCTTTTTAAACCTCAAACCTTTGGAGCCTCAAGCAATGCTTTTTTCTCCAACTACACAAAGTGGGACGTGCTCCTTCGAGCTCCCTGTGTATCTCAGCACTCAGATTCCTTTTCCCCCAGCTCCCTAACATCATCAAGATGAAAACAGAAGAAACCAGAAACACTGACAAATAAATGGCCACGGAGAGCCCCAGGCAGGATGCATTAAATGGTGGTTTTCCTTTTTTTCCAATAGATGGCACACCAGACCGCTCCTGGAGCACCCAGCCACGCTTCTCTTACCACAACCTGACAAGGTTTCAGCATTTCAGTAATGTCAGACAGAACAAGAAGTTCTGCTTAAATGTCACGGTATTGAAAAAAAATCTATTGCAACTTGATACTTAAATCTCCTAATTTTGCCAAGCCTGATCCACAGGTGGCCTTTAAGGTGCTTGCCAATATTCTGTCAACAAAATCATCTTTTATTTCTTCGTACCAAAACATGTCAATACTTAGGCATTTTTGAAGTCTCTTTAGGAAGTAGCATGAACTGTAACAGAATAACCACAAATGTTAATCCACTTCCAGAAGTTTTAAGGCAATGAAAATATTTCTCAGGATTTCTAGCTATGCAAAACTACAATCATACTTAATTTTACATTAAGATATATGCAAGGTTACAATCATACTGAACTTTACACTAAGATAATTAAGACTAATCTACAGAAATTACATTCTTTTGTACCAATTCTGCACGCATTTATTTATAAATGCCTTGATACTCTTTCCTCCACACAGGCATCTACATGTGCTTTATCACACTAATCTGAAACTAATTCAGTCATCTTTTTGATTAATACAGCTTTTAAAAGCTGAAATAATAACAATATTATGACCCACAAACATCAGCACTTTCCTGCTTGGCCAGAGAAGAATTAATTAACCTGCCCCATTTTTACCCCCCTAATTACCGTGCTCTGTTAATACACCGTTATTTATAAAACCAAAACAACATTCGGCCTCAACGCTAACAAAAATATTTGCAGGGCAAGAGCTGTAAAGACAACTCCCCAAGTACCCCTTGCTATTTTCCTAACCCTACACACCGAGGCCTTAATGGCCATGCTGGGAATTTGTCCTGAGCTGACAGCAGAGCTGCAAAGCAGCTGCGCTGAACCCCTGCCTGACGCAAGTTTCATTTGCAGCCCAACACTTCTCTCTTAACCCTTTCCCTCCACCTTTTCCGTGCTTGTCTGGGGGAAAACACCACATTTATTCACAGCAGCCATTCCCCAGCTGGAGGAAGCGTGGCCTGGGGGAGCTGGTGGCTTCTGCAGGGATGCTGGGAGGGATGCTGGCAGGGATGCTCACAGGGGTGCTGGGAGGGATGCTGACAGGGATACTGCGAGGGATGCTGGCAGGGATGCTGACAGGGCTGCTGGCAAGGATGCTACAGCCACCCTCTCCTCCTCACCCCACGTTACCCCAGCTCAATATTTGGATTTCAGGCAGAGCAGAGATACCGGAGCGGCGTCGGGAGCGCCGGCCTCCGAATGAAAGATTAAAGAGATGAATAATACTAAGCTATTGGACATGACAGCTGAACTATGTAATTCAAGAACTGCCTTGCTCAATTAAATTTAATGTATTCTCAATTTGTACCTTCAGTTTATATGCATATATAAGGAAATATGAATTTTTCAGGACGTTCTTAGTGACAGAAGGGAAACTTCGAGAATGGATCCTATTCAACCTACAAGGAACCTCTGCTGAACTGAAAACAAGCCTCCACAACCAGGCACAGACACAGAGAAAAGTCATTTACCTCCAGAATTTGATCACCAGCCCAAAGTCTGCCATCTCGGGCTGCTGCCCCTTCTTCATAAACTTCATGGATCACTATGGCATCCTGTGGGAAGAAGGCAGTGGCATGAATCCTGCTTCCCAAACACCCCCAAACTGGCCACCTCGACCCACCCTACAATCCCTACCAGCTCCACAGTTAGAAAATACAGCACACCCAGTCAGCAGAAGCAAGACTGTAACAGAGATTTTTAAAATTTTCAGTATTCTGGGATAAGAAAATGACTCCTGTAATCAAAGCTGGTAAAATGTTACGAAGGACTTTGTTCTCCACTTCAGGGTAGTCTTGTCTAGAACTTCTTCCATCATTTTTATACATTGGCATCAGCAGCACGTGAACTCAGTGTGAACTGTTGTATTAATATCATCTACTTTTAATGGTATTATTTAAAACCAGATTCTTTGGAGCTATGAATATTTTTAGGGACTTGGCATAGACCTCGGCTTTAAGCAAGAGCTGAATGCCTTGTGGTAAATAGTGCTGGTTAAATCTGTAAGAAATGAAATCCAGAAGAAAGGAACAATGGCAAATGTTAGTTTATTACTGAGGTTGGAAAATGTAGGCAGTGGCAGATGTAGCTTCAGGGAAGGTTTCAGTGATTTAATCTTATTGCCAGCAATAGATGTCCCCGAAGAAAAAAGCATTACAAAGAACATACTGTTCTCTTGCTGGTGCTTTCCCTTTGCATTGTTCTGGTTTGTGTCTTTTTTTTTTTTTTTTCCTTAAAAAAAAAATATAGGTGAACATCCTATATTATGCTTCAGCTTGCAGGATGGGATGCTCCAGTGTGCCAAACCTGCTCCTCTCCTCAGCATCACCAGCAAACCCTCGGCCTCAGAGCCGAGCCACCAGCGCTGGCTCTGGGCAAGCAGGCGGTGATTTTTAATCACACACACGCAGGTTTTGGATAACCCATTCTCAAACGCACCCTGCAGAACTGCTGGTGTGAAGCTCCCCACCAACTGGATGTACAGGCCAGAGAGGAGCCTCCCCGCAGAGCTCCCAAGAAAAGGTGGGGAGGTTGGAGCGTGCGAGCCCCGCTGGGTGACGGCTTCTCGGAGCAGGGGCAGGGAACGGCTGCTGGGGTGGCAAAAGGTCCCTCCATGCTTGGAAAACACTGCTGGATACCACATCTCTCATCACCAATTCACCCCGTGCTGCCTCATGAGCCTTTCCCAGCACGTGCTGAACAGAAAGAAAACTCAAACACCCTTCAGATCACGACAGCACCGAGAGCACGATTCCCTTTCGTTCCCACTGCAACTTATTTAATGATGGGGACTTGCTGGAGCACGGCCCCATGGCCACAGGGTTCCTCTCACACAGGGACAGCAGGCCCTGAGAAAAGCCTGGAGGGCTGTAATCACAAGTGGAGTACAGCTGATACCAGAGTCCCAGATGGGGGAAAAGAGATTTTGATCTGCATAAATGAAGGGGAAACACTCTGAGTTGTGTACCAAGTAATTGAGAAAATCAAAAGAGTGGTTTGATTAAAAAATAAAATAAAATATAGATATATGCACACCACTGGCAGCTACAGGGTTTATTTGCAATAACTGAAGCAACAAACACAAACAGAATAGAGTACCACGGGCATGTCCATCTCAGCAGCCTCTGTTATGTGTCTGAGATATTCCCCCTGTTGTGGGGTTTGGGTTGTTGTGGGGTTTTGGTTGGTTGGTTTGGGGTTGGGGTATTTTTTACCTTTGTTTTACGAATGATGGTGTTACTCCAAATCAACACAAGAGACTTCTACCAAAGAGAGAACACAGAATATTGACCAGCTTGTTAAGGCAGCACCTGGGACACACCAAGGCAGTGGGTGACCATGAGGTTTGGTAGAAAACTGGCAGAGTGACCATGGAACAGCACACTGGGCATGTACACAGGATGGTCAAATCAAACCTCTTCAGACTGTATTTAATCTCATATTTCCTAACTTCAGAGCAAGGACCTTTCAATCACATTTCTTTAAGTTTGTTTTTTCATCTGTGGCTGCTCTTAAAACATCCACCAACCTGGAGTTACCAGCTTTTCCCAGCACTGCTTTATTAAATGTAAAACTGCACATACCGAAGGCTCAGACCCAGGAACCACCAAATGCTATCAGTTTGGATAATCTGCATCATCTATTTGAAAAGGCAACACTTCAGTGTCACACTGCGGTTCCTGCATGTGTGAGAAGCCAGACCCAGGACTAAAAATACACATGGCATGAAAAGGTACATTCCTGCTTGCTCTGTGCCTACCCTGCAGAAGGAAACATCTCGCTGACCTGCCAAAACACTGTTTTCCTTCAGCAGGTTTTTTTTAAAGTAGTGTAGCTGAACCAGGCTTATCGAATCGATTAAAAACAGAACGGAGCAACGTGTCCACGATGCACCGTAAAGATTTCTAAATAGTCCATAAGCATAAATATCGGTTTAATTTTCCTTAGTTTACGAACCATGGCAAAAATCTCTTTCCTCTGATACTCCTGGGATCAGCTCGAAGTGCTTAACCCGGAAGTAATTGTTTTCTACTGGATCTAGTGGGATCTGGGTAAGACTGTTATTTTTGATCATCCGTGACAAATCACTAAAACCAAACTACCGGTGTTAGTGAACATTTTTAATCATATCAATATTTTAAAGAAGTTCATGCAGTGATGTCACTCCAGCCATCTAACCAAGCCCCAAGATGTAATGACTTTATCAACAGGCATGGACTGAAGCTGGAACAGCCCCCTCAGCACCTCAGGAAAAAAATAGGATCTATTACAACTAAAACAATACATATATTTAAAGGATAGGTTTTGTTTTCTGGACATCTGCCGCTCCTGTTTAAATTAAATATGTGCTTGATATCAAAGTCTACATAGATCAAAATCAATCAAGAGGGACAAAGAGGAAGTGGTGTCAATGTTCAGCTAGAGGTTGTGAATTCATGGTGGCTCTGGACAGATTTTCCCATCCCTCCCCACATCCTTTCACCACCAGTTTCATACAGATTATGGCTCTCCATGGTCGAGCTTGGCAGAGTCACAAAAACTGTTTGTGCAGAAGGGGAAATGAAACCACTCCCGGATCAAGAACACACTTGTTTAAAAAAAGATACCCAGCTGCTGAAAGCACATACTTCATAAAGTTTACAAATCCATTCAACAAACTGGGGCTTTAATCTTTGTATATTTTGACAAAGAACAGTCTGGGACCACTGCACAAATGGGGAATTAATGCAGAGCTGAGCAGCTCCGGACTGGGACGGAAGGATGGGGAGCACGAGCCAGGCCATGCAAACAGTGTTCCTGCATGCTGAACAAAGTCCACGCTGGCAGGTGTAAACTGAGGCTGTCCAACCATGAAAACACTGAGAGGAAGACAGACTTGAAGGGAATTTCACTGCTACTGCTGAGATTGCCATCCTAGGCTCAAAAATGTTTGTACTGAAGGGCCCGCAGGCCAAGGAAATGAAGCTGAATGCGCTGACACAGCACTGCACGGCCACAAAAATCACCTGCAAGCCAGAATAGTTCTCAAACGTGGCAAAAGCACGCCTGGCTGGGATATGATGTGCCCCAAACCTGTTGAGAAGCAGAAATGGTCACCAAACCCACCACAAAGAGAAAGTGTTTTGTAGGGTTGAGACTTGAGCTGTGGGACAGCCACACCCCTCACCAGCAGAGTATTGCTCTGACTGAGAATATCCCTGTGGCTGCACAGCTGTCGAGCAAAGGGAAGGCACAGCAGTGAGAAAATGAGGGTTTGGCTGTGGAAATAAAGGCAGAGAAGCAGGAGAGCTCATGGAGCCTCTTGGTCAACACCTCAAAGATCAAAGTTGGTGCAGAGTGAACAATGAACAGTGAGGGCAAGGAGCTGACAGAAACTAGCATCCACATCTGGAAAATAAGGGTGGTGCCATGTGCACAGCCTGATCTGCACTGCACTGCCCTTCATCTGAGGAGGGGAAGAGCCCTGAACTCCCAGGGAGTTGGGTCTCAACTCACCCCCCCACAGGCTGTGGATATTTTTCTGCTTGATTTATAACAATTCAGAGGCCCGTGAGGGGAAGAATATCACTCTCACCCCGCAGCAAAGGGCACAAACAGACATGTTAACTCTGAGAATTAAATTCAGTCAGGTTGACAGCTTAATCTTTGTATCTTAAATGTCAAGAACCAGTATGGCAGAGACCCCAGGCAAGGACACAGAGCACTGCCCTGACTGAGCCTTTGGGAGAAAGGTGGTCAAGTCAGCATCCTACTCAGGAAAATCACTGACCAAGTGATCCTTAAAAGCCTGCAGGAGCATAAACCATGGTGAGAAAAGCCTGACAAGCTGCTGGCTTTAGGCTTGGACTGCTCACATGTTTCCTGCAAGTTTACAGCTCCACTCTCTCCAGCATTTCTTTTCTACTGTGCAGCTGTTCTTCAGCAGGACAAGCAGCAGCTTTCCACTGAAAAGCCACTTCAAAAGAGCCCCCAGGCTGTTACTGAGAATGCTAGGAATAGAGGGGGAGGGAGGGAAAGGACACAAAACATGAAGAAAGCACAAATATTAAGTACCAAGGGTATTCTGATGAAGCTGCATCATATGATAAAGGTGGATCAGTATGCAAAAAGGGCTGATTTCAAAGGAAGCGGAGCAGAGAAATCTCCATGCTCCTGGTGTTGGCTGGATTTGACAAGGAAGAAGGTCCAGACTGTGGTAAAGAGGCTTCCTGCACAGTCCTGAGCAGTCCTGCACTCCTGCAAGTCCTGCTGCTTTAGCTGAGCTGAGCTGTGCTGTGAGCCTGCCTTTGCTGAGCTGTTTCAGTCCATGAGCTCCCGCCAGCACTCGGACAGGATCAAAGGCACCTCACAGAAGGAAGGTGAACCACTCCCCACTGAGGACTGCAATAATCAGCACAGACTGACTGAGAATGAATCCCACCACCAACCACAATCCCATACTGGGTGCAGGGAATGAAGCTCTCTGCATGGATTCGGGCACTTTTCCCGAGCAAGACAAAAAGGAAACTACATATAAAACCATGCTCTGGAAAAGATGCTTTCTGATTTAGTTGACAAGTTGTGTTTTCCTAAGCTAACGTTACACATTTCCAACTAATTTGCTACAAATGTTACACTAAATTAGCATTATTAAGGATAATAACACTGCAAGGCGTTTTGCTGACTGCAGGATCAGGGACTTATCTCTTTCCCAGGGCAAGCACAATACCGTTAGTTATTTCCTTTTCAACTTCTGTAACACTTTGTCCAGAGCAGTCAAATGGTAAAAATTTCATTTTTACAGGCTGGTTCCCAGATAAAAGCAGAAATCAACTGGTCGCACAGTGAGTTTCACTGGAGAATTAGCCCCACGCAGGAATCTCCCAGTAGTTAAAATAAACCCAGCTGCTGGTTACTTGCAGGCAGAGGAAATGACCACGGCTCTGTTAGGATCTCTGATCTTCCATTTGCACACCCAAACGGAACCTCCAAGATAACTTTTCCGCACGGGAGGGCGAAGGCCAAGCCCCAGCAAATCCCTCGGCTGCCTGGAGGGGTTTATCCCACGCCTCGTGCTGCGAATGCCTCCTCCTGGCACTGCGGGGTTTTGCCACTGCTGGCCCTCACAAACCATTAGCAGGCACCCCAAATCCTAAGCCAAACGCTACTGCAGTAAAACAGGCTGCAGAGTGTAAAAACGTGTTACTGGGTTAGGGCAGAAATGCTTCACAGGGCACGAGAACCAGAAACTGCCCCGCTCGAGGTCAAAACAAAAGGTCTGGTTCCCATTTAAGAACGAGCCCTTGCAAGAGATGGCGTTCACTTGCCAACTTTCATAAAAAAGATTAATCCACAATATCAATATGAATATAATTTTTCATACTAAAATACAGATTTATTTTAAGGAAGTGGATAGTATTTGTATTACATTTTATAGGCCCCTATAGTTACATCTGGTCCTTATTTATTTAAATTTTATTCAGCTCGCATAATATTTTTGCTTACAGTTATATTCTCTAAGATCAGAAAAGCTAAAACCTGAAAATTCAATGGCACTATTCATTAACATTCCTTCGCTCTGCAGTCATAGACATTTGCAAGCTCTCCTTTGATTCTGAAATAATAAAACTAAGGTAATAAGATGTTTAGTGTAAAAATATATGACTTAAGTCAAAATGATAGAAAGAGCTATGTTCCTGTGAATCACATGCCAAAGCAAACCGAAGTTTTTCAAAAAGTATACATGTTCATTTTAGAGGGAATAATAAAACATAGAATGACATATTAAAACCTTAACTCTCTCACTCTCATTATTTTATTAAGTTACAAAAAAGGAAAGTTTGCAGCGTACAGAGCATAGCACAGGTTATAAAGAATGCATGAGGTCCTGGATGTGTGTGACACAGGAAGCCAAAAGCCAGGGGTTTCGACCAGCAGCAGCCAGGATCCTCCTGAAGCCCATCCTGACAGGTCCTGCTGCTTTTGTATACTGTTAACTTAAATTTTATGGTTGATTTACACTCCTGGAAGACACCAGCTCCTTCAAGCAAGGCCCTGCTACGCAAGCAAGCCCTACCATCAGCTAAACCCTTGCCAAAGACCCATCAAAGACATGATTTGCAAAACTTACTGCCCTAATTCCTTTTTGTGACAACTCATGTACAAAGCAGCTTGGGTTTGTCATGCTCCTGCAAGCCAATGTCCTCCTGGAATGATGATGAATCCACCAACTCCATCTTAGCACTACCCAGGCAGGAGTCAAAGCCATTCCTCACAATTTCGAGCTAACTGCATTTACCACCCTGTCATTAAATTGCCTGCTGGTTTATAAATGTGGGCGAGGGTTTAGGAGTGATTGCAATTTCTCCCTCTCCCAACCGCAGACTCTCCCTCCGCGATACCCGAGCCACGATTAAAAACTCGGGGCTCCCATTCCCCTCTCTCATTCCATTGTTCCGTTCGTTGTGTGGCAGATTTAACAGCAGCAGCATCTATAGGCCAGATATTGCTGGAATCCCCCCCAGAGGCCAGTATCTCCCTTTTCATTTGCAGTTATAAGGTAAGCATATTTCACTGGAACTCCCTCGGTCTCAGCTGCGCTGGATGTGTGTCTGTGGAATCACTCAGATGTTGTCTGTCTATACCCGATTAAGATATTTTTTGGCCTGGATTTAAATGTAACTGAAGTGGGGAGGGTGGGATGAAAGCCCAGCCACGGGAGAAGCTGCTCAGTACCACAGGAGTCACAGAGCCCTCACGCTTAGGTAGGCCCCCGCTGCTGACAGACTCCAGCAGGGCACAAAGCAGAGCTCTCAGGCTTGGCTTTGGAGCAGGAACAGCCTGATTTTGGCAGCACGGAGCCCTCACAGGGTAATTATCCCTCGCAGCTCCAGGGGCAAACACCGGGCCTCGAACAGCTGCAGTTTCAAGTCACACTTTTCCTGATTATCCCCTTGCCCTGCCTTAACAGATGGGGTTTATTCAAGGGATGACTCACCTGGACTGACAGAACGAGTCTAAATATTCTTCTGTCAAACTGCATCCCACCCTCAGGAAGCTCCCCAGAAAACCTCCTGGGCTAACCCAGGTGATCAGGGAAGTTTTTTCCTCCTCCACTCGAGTTAGCAGCTCTCACACCAACTCGTGTTAGCTGAGCACAGGCATATTCTGTTACCTTTCGTGTTCCAGTTCCCTGGGTTTGTGGATCACTTTATTTTACAGATGGAGTACCTTAAAGTTTGTTAATTGCCTTAAAAAAGCTTTTTATTAAAGTCAGCTGAAAGCAAAAGTACAAAAAGAAAATTTACCACATTCGAAGTAGACAACCCAGTATAAAAAATCCTGCATAAGAGCTCTGATGTTATTTACAACAAAACCCACACAGGATAAAGTGTTTCTCCTCCTTTCTGTGTAAGGCTGAGATAATGACCACCCCCTACCTACTCCAGCTCCAGAGAGCCCTAAGTTACAGCCCCTGCAATCTCCTCTTGTATCAGAGGTGCCTCTTCAGCAATTAGCTGTGATTTCAAGCCCCAGCTGAGCCTCTGAGCCCTCCTCCCTCCCAGGTTCTCTAACCCTGCCTGGAGGAACATCCCCAAACCAGCCTTGAAACTGCTGAATCCCCTCTGGCATGTCTGAGTGTCTTAATCACCCAGGCAGCAAAGACAGAGTCAATAACTACCACTAATCAACTTGGCCATTACTAAATTATTCAGCTGGCAGCAAAGCAGTGCCCCCACCCTGCAAAGAAAATGTTTGTACCTTAGAGCAGTGCTTTTTCCACCTACTGCCAGAAATCAAATCCTTCAAAGCTGACTCTCCTGGATCACAGAAAATCATTGCAAGTTGTCAACTGGACAAGGCGTGGCAGCATTCAACCACTCTGGGGGGGCGGATTACGGGATTTCAGAGAATCATGGAATGATCTGGGTTGGGAGGGACCTCAAAGCCCATCTCATTCCATCTCCTGCAGTGGGACACCTTCCACCGGGCCAGGTTGATCCAAGCCCTGCTCAACACCCACAGCCTCTCTGCACAAACCCCACCTGGGCGAGTACAATTGAAAACAATTCCTGGATGCCCTGTCCTCTGAGGATTTCAGATGAAAATCTCATGGGTGTCCTGGGGAGCAGCATTACAGCCTCAAGCCTCATTTTGGGGATGTTTCTGAAAACATTTCTTTTTTTCCCCCTGTTTTAAATTCCCACTCTGAGGTTACTTTTACAAGTTTGACTGGACTACAACCAAAAAAAAAAAAAAAAAAGACTCACAAACTGAAAGCCCTGTGCTTCAGCCAGCTCCACTCCGCACTTTAATTGCTTTAAAGCAGAGGCCATGTGTTGTGTTCTCTCAGGGGTACGTGGGAAGGTGAAATGAAAGTGAGTGAAGAAAAAAAACACTTATAAAAAATCAACGCTGAGAGGGAAATGAAATAGAACTGCTCCAGGGCTAGAGCAGCCTGAAGATCAACAGCACGAAGACAACTCCCAAGGACAATCCTTCCTTCCCCATGCCTTTCCTGCAAGCACATCTTTCCAGCTGGTGCCCCCTGAGCACAGAGCCCCAGTCCTGGCTTACAATACATCACTGGAAAGGGTTTGGAGTTTAATGGGATGGACATCTCCTCACCAAAAAACATTTCACAGGGGTTAAGACATCACTTTCCAACCTCCTGAGCAAATTAACCTCCCTGCTCGCAGGCTGTATTTTTCAAGTCTCTACTTGGTGATTCCTGATGAGATTCCTGAGGTTATGACTTAAAAGTTACACTCTGTATTTCAATTTGAAGCAGCCTGTCCCTGGCTGCCAGATTTATTATTCCTAAAGCTGGGCCTGTACATCTTGTACTCAAGGAAGATATAAAATATTCTGAGAGAGCTTTCCCATCCCATGTGAGCTGCTGAGTACCCTCAGCTCAGCATTTTTAGATCAAGAGCATTTTAGTACCACATGGGTGAGGCCCTTATAGGCTTGCCATGTCCATTTTAGACTTGACACGTTCTGAGCAGCATTCCTGGCTTCCCTCGTGCTGATAAATTACTTCTGAGATCCTAGGAGCTGGGGTTCATGTCCTTCAGGCCTTTGTAGGCACTTCTGCTGAAGCCAATTATAATTCATTCTGATTTCTCTGCACTGCAGCAAACAGTGGGTCTTGGACACAAAATTTCTGCCACACGAGACCTTCAGACCTGATGAACTCCTTTGATTTTGCTTTCTTTAAAATACCAAAGACATCCATCTGTGTAACTGAGTTAAAACCAAAGGCAGAGAGCAAGACAGATATGTCACTCAGCTCCACGGACCTGTTTTGCTGTATTTTCTCTCTAAGCCATGAAGCTCAGAAAGACAGGAACTTTCCTGCAGCCCTGAGCAGTATTTGCTTTTACTCCTCATTATGTCACGTGAACTTCGTTTCAACTCTTCACAAAACGTTTTCTGGCTCCAGGGCAAAAAAACCCAAAAAACAGGAAGACATCAAAATAATTTGGAGAAGATCAGAAGCACAAAGTAGACAGAAAAATGGGAGGTTCCCTGCCCATGGCAGAGTCCCTTTAAGGTCCCTTCCAACCCAAACTGTTTCAGGATTCTGTGATCTCACCAGCTGTGGCCACAACCCTGAGCTCCTGCCTTCAGAAGGGTTTGCACAGACTGTCCTGGAGAAGGAATTTATGGAGAATCCCAGAGAGGCTCCCTGCACATGGCAAATGATCAGGTTAGACTGTGGTTTCCCAAAGGCACCTTGTTTCCTATGAAACACCATTTCTTGCCTTTCAGTGAGCAGATTCAGAGTTATGAAGAGAAGCAGGGACTCATTTCGGTAAGTCCTGCGAGTTGAGGATCTGAAAAGTGAGGAGTTGGACCTCCCTCCCTTCATGGTTTCAGTTACTGCACTCAAGTGCAAAGACTTTTAAAGTCAACTCCTAGGAAGACACTTTAATGAATAAACTAATGAAAGCGTAATACTTAACCAAAACCATTTACTCAATTTAAAGAATAAAACCCTTTGCATTTTTCTCATCTGCTCTGTAAAGTAGTTATTTACAAGTTTCATTTATTTATATTAAAATCTCATGAAAGACACACACCATATTGCATCTGACAGACTGCCACGTATTATTTCCAAATTCCAGTTAAATGAAAAAGCAGGGAGATAACTAACACTGAGCAACTTATTTGAATTTACTCAACACTGAGGAGCTTGACAAAAAAAGGGGACTGGGGACAAAACTGTGCACGGCTGGAGAGAGTGAAAACTAACTCAGCTCCATGTCCATGGGACACAGAGCAACTCATCCCAGCTCTGCATAACTGGAGACTGGGATAAATGGCACCAAAACCTGAACTTTTTCCAGTTTTAGCTTTAATGCTGTAAAAGATCCAGCCCACACTCTGCAAAACAAAACTTTCTTTTTCCTTTTGACTTCCTCTCCTCCTTCCTTCCAATTTTTTTCCTTCTTTATTTTATTTTACTTTTTGGTCTGGAAGAAGACTACTACGTTGCAACTGTCTGTACCTGCTGACACTCACTGCACTTTGATGCTTAATGATGCACCACTGTGATATTTTGGGGAGTAACTGCATGTACCAGAGCAGCTCCACTGCCTGAAGAGTCTCTGTGTCAGGGAATTCAGGAGAACCCAGCAAAGACACCTCTGCAACAGACTTGTTTACTGAAAGAACTGAATTTGACATTTAAAAAACCCAATCTGGCTTCTCTTGCACTGTAGCAAAGCACCTCTCAAAAGGAAAAGTGGCGAGCAGACAGCAAGAGCAGAGGCAGAGAGGGGTTTAGCATCACTAATTTGCTGAGCTCACGCTTCAACTGATACATTCTAATTCATCTGAAGATAATTTTTAAAAATAACAGCATATCCAAGAGGCAGGTTAAACCAAAAGACACAGAAAACAATGAAAGATTACCTTTGGTTTACCTCTGTTCTGCTAGGGCTTTTGCTGGCAGGCAGATAAATCACAGTTTGTTTGAACAAACCGAGCATTTCTGCTCCCCAGACAGAGGTGCTGTCCTTGCTGAGACAGCCCTACCTCTGCAGCATTAATTCCTCAGCCAGCCAGCCTGGCAACTTACCTGCTTGCAACTGACTCACAACGCTTAAATGAAAGAAAACACATTTGCAGCCTCTGACCACAGCAGAAAAGCTACTGAAACACAAAACAATTTACACAGGAATTGCCGATCTAAGGCAAAACTGCTGATTTTTTAACGAAGGTTATAGCTGTCGGTTTGTCCTCCCTGTCCCAAACAACCTATTAAAGCAATTACAGGTGAAGGGCATTATTATTTTCCTTGTTTTGTCTTTGTCTGCAGGAAGTATGAGTTTAACAGGAACCCACCAGTGGAGTGTCCTTGCCCCCGACGATGCTGAGCCCGAGGCCTGAGCGGCCCTTGGAGATCTCGATGGTCATCTCCTGCCCTGGAACTATGGCACACGTTGCTGGATCCACAGGCAGTGCAGGTGGGAAGACACCTGAAAATATAAAAAAAGGGAAAGAAACGAGTCACACAACACAACAAGAAAATGAGAACCACCAAGGGAATCGTGCAGCAACAACTAGTTAAGCTTTTGCTGGCTCTTCACTTTCACAAAATTAAATAGAGAATCACTCTGAGTCACTTCTGAAGCCTCTAAACCAGAGTGACTTGAGTGCTAGGAGTAAATCCTTACAGCAAATGACTGTGAGGACATCTAATTCAGTTTTAACCTATACAATTCAAGGGGTATTCCATCCAGGACAGATAAGGCCATATTCCAGCACCATGGAGTGGACAGCATGTCCCAAATTGTCCTTCCCTCTCTTCCAATCAAAACCAAGATCATCTTCTTATGTAAAAGTCAAGAAAAACAAGTGAAGACACCTTCAGGCTCTCAAAAATTGTGAAAGGAGAGAAAAATACAAACGCTTTATAAAATAACTTAGAATAGGTCACTGGATGTTCAAAGAAACAAAACTACAGCAAAGTTATCTGGAAAACAAAACGATATCATCCATCTTGGGTTAGGGTACTAAAATACACTATATTGTGGAAAAATCACTGGTTCCTACTACGGCTGGGGACTTCTGCCTCTGGAGAAAGGTAAGTGGGTGCTGGCTCCAGGGGTATCTCCTGTGAGCTCACGGGGGCTTTCGTGGAAGATTTGGACTGTTTGAGCTGGTTGAGGACCTAAAAGCAAAGCAGAAGCAAGAGAGATCCGTTACCAGTCACAGAAAAGCATGATATGATGAGGTCATTAGCACTGCCTGTTGATTATTGTGCCTCGCTAAACCCTCGAAATCAACAGAAGGAAAACAAGCAATTTCCACACATTTAAAGAGGAGCCAGTAATTTTTTACGTTTCCGTCAGTAAAATTACTTTAATGTCTCCCCAGTTAATCCCTTCCCCCCCATAAATCACTCAGTCTTCAACCAAATCAAGCCCTCAGGACCCTCCCTTGCTGGTTAACATGAACACACAAACATTTTCCGAAACACACATACGTTTTCTGGGAGCTGCTCCTCTGTCTCCTGCTGATCTGCCACCACTGGTACATCAGCTTTAGATTTCACATCCTAAAAAGTCAAAAAAAGAAAGCGAGGTGTATTGAAAATATCTCATTAGCTTCAATAAAATATCCTCCAAAACTCAGATTGATGACTCTAGGCAAACACAGTGATGTTTTGGAGGGACAGGACACAGGGAATGGCTTCCCACTGCCAGAGGGCAGGGACAGATGGGAGATTGGGAAGGAATTCTCCTCTGGGAGGGTGGGCAGGCCCTGGCACAGGGTGCCCAGAGCAGCTGTGGCTGCGCCATGGGTCCCTGGCAGTGCCCAAGGCCAGGCTGGATGGGGCTGGGAGCACCCTGGGACAGTGGGAGGTGTCCCTGCCCATGGCAGGGGTGGCACTGGGTGAGCTTTGAGGTCCCTTCCACCCCAAACCGTTCTGTGATTCCACGATTTCTTCATGTAAGTCCATTTGCAGCACCAAACAAAGCTGAAGCCCAAAACTTAAAAGAGAAAAAGCTGCTGGGGGCACAGGGAATATCAGGAGTTATTAAAATCACACCCTCAGCTCTGAAGGCACGCGATGCACAGGAGGCATTTTTGGGGAGGAGATTATCACACGTGCTCTGTGTTGCTCCGGAGCAACGTGAAGCTCTGGAATGACTGGGACAGCAATTCCCAAGCTGTGTAGGGACCCCTCAGTGTGTACAACAGGAAGGGGCTCAAAGTCATCTGCTCTCTCCTCTCCCTTCTTTTTTGGCTCTCCTAAATAAAGCAACAGCTTAAAATGCATCCTCCAGCCTCATTAAAAAGATCTTCAACAATGGTACTTCAATCACTAGCTCCACTTGTAGCCTAATTTCTTTCTGTACCTTTGCAGTACACTAAAATATATTTTTATCTCCTACTTCTACAACTGCTTCCAGACAGTTACAGTGCCCTCCCTAGTTAGCTCTTCACTAAGCTCAGGCCACTTTGATCCCAGTAATAATTAATTATCTTATTCCATATTAAAACCCCCTAATAAACAGTCTGCTTTGCAGAAGAGTACCAGCTTCCAAAGATTATTTCAAATCTTTTTCAAGTATCCAAAAGATACTCTGCATCTCAGAAAGAATTTCTAATTAAGACGACAATTTATACATTAAAAAAAAAAAAGTAAATAGAATTGTAGGTAACTCAGCTTGAAAATACTGGCCTTGTTTGCTGGAGTTTTATTATGTTCAATCATGCCAACCCCCACAGGATCTCTTTTTTCCCCTTGAATTTTTCTCCAAGCTTGCTGTAACTCTACAACTGCAACTATTATCCAAAAGGATAACAGGAAAAAAGATAAAGTGGTGATCTCATTGTATTATCAGAGGTGTCAGGGGAGAAATGGGAAGACTTCTTTGTCATTTTCTGAGAGATTGTTTTAATGAGCAATGAGGAATTACTTCATACTTCCCCTTTTCATTGTGATATGTGACTACAACCTGAAGCTTCATCCTGCACAGCAAGTGCACACCAGGCACCACCCTGACATCTCCCTGATCTTTTAACTGAGGCCGTGCTAGAGGCACCTGGACAAAATAAGCACCAAAACACTCAGCATTTGTCAGAAGTCTGCAGCCCAACTGGTTTAATCAAATCCAACCTCCTCAACTCCATCCCAAAGCACTTTTACACAGCCCCTCCTCTTTGCCAGCATTTCAAGGATGTGTTTTCTGTTTGTGGTAAAGACAGGTTATTGTTCCAAGCTCAAACCTTTAAAGGCAAATGAATCCATCCTCACATTCCATTTTCACCTCTGTCAGATTAAAACTTCCAAGAGCATCTCAAAGCCCCGTCCATCAGTTCTTTTCCAAGGACACCTTGTGGAAAGCCAGGTTTCTCCAGCCCTCAGAAACCCAGGACCTTCTCTGAGGCCACCTCAAACTCAGCTAATAAACACACAGGCTTTGCCTAACACTTCCACTGGCTCCAGTTCAGAAACAAAGTTGTTTTCCTTCCCCCTCCTTATCATCCCAGCCTACAATGATGTCCATTATACAACTTTATAGCTTTTAAAGTGATGAAGTGACAACAAAGAGTATGTTGGGAAAGACTGACAAATTTATCAGCAACAGATGAATAGAGAACGATGTGAATTTTTTAATTTTCCTTTTATTACAGCTGTCACTTGGTGAGACATCCTGCCCGTGGTCTGAGCTGTACATACTTGTGGAAGATCTCTGCTGATAAGCACATACTTTCTATTTACTCGCTGAACTTGATCTTACTTGTTGACTTTTACATTCCTGATTTCTCCTGACACGTGACTGAGAAATTCAGTAACAATGGTGAAGTAGCACCGGGGCTCTGGTAGCAAACACCATGCTATGAAAAACAAGGCACTGGGGATTTTTTTGCTGCCACAGCCCCCTAGAAGACTGCAAGAGAAATCTCCCTTCCCCAAAACACCAAATTCTCTTGTGCTGCACCGCAGAGTCAAAGTCTTGATGCCAGTTGTGCCTACAAACCCACTCCCTTCTGGCCAGAACCACCAGCACGCCCCAGACTGAGATCCACTCAGAAATATTTCCCCTGTGCTTTTAAAATCCTGATGGAAAGAAAACCCTGAAATGATGAAACTGGCTTTTGCCACTGTTTTTCATCCATTTACACCCCTAAACCAAGGGCTGGCCCAGCTGAAGGCGTCGTGGAATGAGCAGTTGGGTCTACAGGCATGCCAATACTTTTCCAAGTACAGGCCTTTGCCTCCTCTTACCTCTCTGCCATTGCTCTGTTTTGGACAACTCTTTTTCTTTTCTTTTCCCTTTCAACTTCTGCCCTTTGACTCCAGAGTTCCCTTCTTTCTTGCTCCAAGTCTGAAAAGAAGCTGCCAATATATTCTGGGTTTCCTGTGGTTCCAGAGGTGTCTTCCCTCCACACCTGCCT
>VYZQ01031788.1:31323-43138 GCA_013400655.1 Mystacornis crossleyi | reverse complement strand
AAGAAAACCAACCAAACAAACAATATTTTGGGGTGTTCCTTGAATGTATGTCCAGTTGACCCCGCAGACAGACTGCCAGACCCAGGGTGGAAGCTCCAGTGGTGGAAGAGGAGGTATCTGCTTTTTCTGGGGTGATGGCAGAACTCTTGAGCACCTTTAACTCACTGGTCCCTATACGTTAGCACAATCAAGCCACAGAGGGCACTGGCTTGGACATTTTACAGTTTGTGAAGTTGTCTCCTGGTCAAGTCATGATGCTTCATAACATTTGCTCTGTGAATCCTTCATTCAGCCCCAACACTAACCAACCTCCAGCTATTTTTTTTCCTGAAGCACGGTATTGCTTGAATTCCCTGGAGAATGAAAGGCAGAACTGTATTCAAGGCAAGGACATATTAAAACACTGTGGTATTAGATTCAGCTGACACTGAGGTGCTCCCCACCTACTTCCAAACTCAGACTTCCATAATCTCATTTCATTTGCAGTAATTTAACAGGGCTGGCACTCTGCAGTGCTCAACAGGGCAAACCAAAAAAAACGAAAAAAATGTTGTTCAGCTGCCAAAATCATCTCCCTCAAAGCCAGATCAGGTGTTTTGGTTTGGGTTTTTTGTAGGTTTTTTTTTGGTGGTGGTGGTGGGGTTTTTTTTTGTTTGTTTTTGTGTTTGTTTGTTTGTTTGTTTGTTTTTTAGTTCTTTCTTTGCTCTGTGCAAGCAGCAGAGCATTCCATACCCCATCAAAAGTTTGCTAAAAATATGCTCTTCCAAACAGCCCTATTCTCTGAATTCTGGGCAGCAAAGAAACACCACTTCAGCTGCGGCTATACCTTGAGCTGAGCCAAAGTACATGTCAGACTTTGCCATCTCTGGACAGGCTTGTCAGTGCCTGGCATATGCACATAATATACGGTGGTGAAAAATGCCCACTCTCCTCCACAGTAAGAAGATTGATAGATGAGATTAGGCTTAGTACAAAGAGATTATTAAATGGCTTTTTGACATAGAACTGGGTAGTGTACAAGTTCTCCTTCCAGGCAAAAAGAAATCATGATTTTGATAATGAATGAGGCAACCTCAAGAAATAATGTTTTGAAAAAATCCTAGTCTGCAAAGTTAATCTCTGCAGGATGCCACAACACGCCCATTTATTGCCGTGGATTAAAACATTAGACTTTACAGTATGGGCCACTACTCAAGGAATAGTATGTGCTCACACAGGTAATAAACATCACCTGCCAAAATAATAACTAACATTTAAAATTATGTTGACGACTAAACTAATCAGAAACACTGTACAATGTAATTGTACTGGATGAAATTCTGAGTTCATTGAAGTCAATAGTACATGACCAGGAATTCACATCTTGTTCTTATTTAAGTACAGCTGTTTTGCAATGTTTATTCCAAGCAAACTTGGATTGTAAATATGCAGCAGCGCCAAAAGAGTTGAGCTGCGTTGCTATCCAGATACTTACGGATTTGTCATATGGGGTGCAGTCTGGTCCGTTATACAACCTACTAATTAGTTCCACAACTTCTCTCATACATTACTCAGTCTGACTCTCTTTTCCAGATTTCTGGTTCTCTAGTTGCTAGTTTTTAATTGCCACATCAGGAAACACTATCCATGGGTCAAGAACCATAAGCAGGGTTCCTGGTACTTGGCAATGCCTCGAATACTGTAACACTGTTAAGTGTGTTTCTATTGAATCTCTGAAGCAGGAAAATCCAGTGTGACTAGCAGCACCAATACTTTATCTCTTCCCTCAGGGGCTGGCACAACTCTTCAGCAAATGTGATCGTTGTCATGGACAGAGCCAGCACTGCCTCATAAAGAGGAATAAACAGCTGTGTCACTCAGCCCGGTGTGCTGTGTCCCACCAACCTCTACTCTTTCATCCACCTGCACGTCCTCCAGCTGCCTCACCCCACGTTGCCCACAGCTGCCTTGACTGGTGCAAGCGGGGTTGGACTGTCACAAGCTGTACCTCCCACATTAGATTGGGACAGGCCTGTCTACAGCTGGAGTCCACAGCTGCAGTGAGCTGTGGAAACGAGCAGATAATACCGCAGTGGCAGCATAACAACACGGAAGGGAAGCAATGCAGCAGGAGGTGGCATCACAGGGACATCAAGGGACTTGGGGCAGCTCTGGAGTGAGCTGTGTGACACAAGAGATAGTATGGCTGTGCCCAGTACGGATCTGCCTCCACAGCCCAACTCAGACTTGTACTGAAAGCAGGTTTGCCTTACAGCATTCTCCAGGGCTCCAAAGCATCTGGCAGAAGCTGCTGAATTATACTGGAACAACTGGCTGTTGTACACCTAGAGACGTCGAGGAACTCCTGTTCTTGAGCTGAGTCCTTCCAAAACATCTTCTTTCCTGTTTCCTGCTAAATTAAATTCATGGATTTATATTTTTATATCTACCTATCTGCACACTCAATAAAATGATACGTTTTGACTTTTGAAGTACAAATGTCTTAAATAAAACCATTCATGTGTAATGATAGAGGCTTACCTACATCCCTGTCCCGGATACAGTAGTCTGGAGAGCTTTCAAAGTATACCAGGTCATTCTTAGTTGGCTTCTTAAAT
Organism: Mystacornis crossleyi; assembly: GCA_013400655.1. NCBI lineage: Eukaryota > Metazoa > Chordata > Aves > Passeriformes > Timaliidae > Mystacornis > Mystacornis crossleyi. Next base: position 40,541 of record VYZQ01031788.1, on the reverse strand, counting down.
TTCTTATTAGCCACAGTGAAACCCGTGCCATCTTGATTCATGACCACCTGAATCGCTCCATTGTATTTCTTCCACAGATAATCTCCTGTTTTCCTAAAGTCTGCCATGGCCAGCCAGCAGGTCCTTAGAGTGCATGATCCGCTCACACCGTGACATTTGCACTCCTGTTTCAAAAACCGCTTCACAGCCTGTTTAGAAATGCAGTAAAATACACACATGTAAACCAAACTGTAATTAATTGTTTCTCAGCCTTTTTCCAGCCATGCTGTAGTGCCAGGCCTGCGATGGGCCTCCAAATTACGGTCTGTAGTGACACCCACTGGTAGCATCAAGTCATCCCCATGTGGTTGGTCTGCTCTGCTTGTTTGACTCACGGTACGCACAGCCCTTCGGCTGCTGGGCTTACCTTCCTGCTCCTGCCAGTCATCCCAAGGATCGATGGGGTCTGTAGTGCTAGGACACAGACTGGACAGGAGGAAACGACCAGAAATGGCCAGAATCACTGAGCCACTTGGGAGGGGAAGGCGCCCCCTTTCCCCATTGTTCCAGCTGCAGGATCGCTGTGCTGACCCTCTGACCCTCTCTAGCTCATCTTCATGAAGTTGCCCTTTGCCCTGAACAGTGTTTCAAATGTTGCCCAGAAATTCACAAGCATTTCATATTTAAATGATTTTTAAAAGACTGTGTAAAGCATTGTACCTGTGTTAGGCATCAGATCCATGCAGAATTTTAAAATACAGTATACTTAAAATGCTTATACACATTTTAACAAACATTTTTAGAGTGAGATCTTCATTAGTTTGCATTGGAGAGATCACCTTTATCATTAATTGAACATCTGGATAGCATTAAAGCCATTTCAGCTTCATCTCAGACATTTAAACTATCTGTATGATGTTGGAGAACAACAGATGGGTTCATAGAAAATAAATAATTCATTCCTAATTATGTAGATATGGATATTTGATCTATAAATATTATGCCTTAAGGGTTCATGAAATAAGAACTTTTTAGAGTTTGTACAAGAAGAATGTCATCATGGGAGGAAGGTAGGAGAGAGGAAAGCTCCATGATTAGACGTGAGATTGATGTACAGCAGGGCAGTATTTTTAAGTCAAGCACTTAGTAATAAAGTGAGAATGTATTATAAAACAAAAGGACCTTTAATTTTATTTCCAACTTGCAAATGATATGACTACTTCAAAGAAGTCACTGGCATTCCCACAGCCCCACTTCATTGCCATATCACAAATCTGGGATTTAAGCAGATGCTTGGTTTTAATTATGTGAGCTGAACTCAATTTAACTACTTGTATGTTTAAAACAACTTGCTGGAATAGTGGAAGAAGCACATAGGAATGCAGGTCTCTCTTTTTTGTCAGTGACATTTCTATACTGATACACAGCATATTATGTTCTATGATTCACATGGTAATATTATGAATATTTGTTCTATTTATTTTTAAATTAACACAGTTGGAATAATCTAGTTTTAAAAGAAATCTATCAACACCCCTTTTGGGGGCAAGAAAAAAACCAAGGGTGCAGGTGGTCTTACCCAGGTTAAAATGCCAGGATTGTGGGCAGCTGAGGTGGTGAGATCCCTGCAAAGCTAAACCTACACTACTGCACTGTGGATACAAAACAGCATCCCTGTCCATAAAGCAGGTCCTAGAGCATATGAGAATGTACTCATTATTTTTAATTGAATATATTTATCAAAATCACTTGATCTTTTTCTAAAATATCTACCTGCTTACCAGTACCGCCTTAGTATTTGGCAGACGTATTTTTTAAAACTTAATAAGATGCTCAAATATTACAGAAAGTACTTCCCATCATGGAACTTATTTGCCCCTAAAAAATCTTTCTTTGTGTTGTAGGTTTCAGCCTCTTTTGGACAATAACAGAAACATGACCACAGTACTGCATGTGCCTATCACTGATCTGAATAGCCTCATCTGCCTACATTACATATTAATTACAGTTGCTGGCAATAAAGAGGTGGAGGAAAGATGCTGAAGAACAAAAATCTATCAGGAAAATCATCTACTTGTGGTACACAAAAAGATCAGAACACAAACAATTTACTTCCTACTAAATATACATTAAGGAAAACCAAAGATAAGAAACAAAGTAATTCCAGAAGTGCTCGCTCTAGCACAATAAAAATTTTTTTCTGTATTATTTCAGATGTTGTGGGAGCAGCAAGTTTTTAATATGTTTTAAGTAATGAAACAGCATATTCTAGTTTCATGCACTATTCTTACTTTTTATAGCTACCACCACAAAGTCTTAGTGTACACATTCCTCAGCCCTTGCACCAGAGGTGGGCAATACACCTGGCAACTACTCCTTCTACTCACCTACAATGTGAAAGTAAAGATTGTTTTAGCTGAAATTCAGGAATGGTATTTTCATACAATGTTTAGAAAAGGGATTTGTTTAGAGCAGGTCATGCTCCAATGCCATGTCTTTTGGAGAGATGTGTATTTTGGATTGATTTTCTTTAAAAGTGAAGTAATTACATTTTATCTCTGCTCACTTTGTGATTAAGTTTACCACAGACATACTGAAATGGACAGAACGGGTTTTTTTCTCGAGTGTTATTTCAAATTTGCTCTTTGTCAAGCCTGTTCTTCAGTGTGATCTTCTGCCTCTCTCAGAAATTTGTATTCTGTTTTAACCAAAAATAAAACTGCTTATGTAAGAATTAGGCTCAAAACAAAACCTCCATCCAAACTGATCCTGCAGCTTAGACTCCTGCTTAACTTCCCACACAAGGAGCAACTGAAGGGACTCCAACAGGAATATTGTTAGGCAGTTGAATTCAGTCTGTTTGGAGATCTCCGTCACACTGAACCTCCAAGGGAGATAGAAACAGCAGCTAAGGCTCCCACTCTTCCCATATTTCTTCCTAACTGCTGAGACCGGACAGCAAGGGCCAACCATTATCTGCCCCAGACACAAGAGAGTTGTCCAAGAACATCTCCAGGCCTCTATAGGATGGACACCCACCTTCCTTCCAGCTCTGTTGTTGTGAAGGTTCATCAGTGCCCTGGCATCTTTTCCTTTCCGTTCTTTGGCGTCCACAAAGGCTCTGGCAAATTTAATGCCATAGTCAATGTTATCACTGCAACCACCCCAGTCAAAATGGCCCTTGCTGTCCTTGGCAGAACCTTTCTTCTTGGGATCACATGAGCAGGATTTCAGCTCCCCTTGGCTACATGCCCTGGTGAGGGCAAAAACAACTCCAGCAGAGGAGATGGCATGTACAAAAGCGGATTCTCGACTACCTGAAACAAAAAAAGTAATTTTAAATATTATTGGGGTAGCTAGTTTGAGTGGCTGTCCTATATCCAGACAGTTAGCCTGGACTCTTTTGCAGAGCAAAAGATAAACTAGGCTGAAATCACACAAATGCACATTCCCTGGAGCCAGAATTAGTCATGGCTTAAACTTGGACCCCTCCCTGGTAAAAGCCCATCAATATAGTGTTAGAGTTGGAAAACATTAAACATTAAACATTTGCTTCTGATATTGATTAATATACTTTCATGGATCAATTGTTCTGTACAGATATGTGAATACGACAGCTGGCATTCCCATTATGTTTCATGAATTTAAGAGAATATATGAAGCACTATTTGAGAGATAAGTTTAAGAAATTATTAAATAGGGACACTAAAACAACACGTACATTGCAAAATACTGCAAGTAACTCTTGAAACTAGATTTTCCTCTCTTGAAGCTCTTGGAACAGACTTTCCTGCTTAAAAAGTGCTAGGGAGAAAACTTGGGTGTTATTTTCTGAAAAATAAGTTAATATTAGGTCTTCTGCCTAGAATCAAGCCTGTAACTGTAATTCACACAAATAAGTTCCATTAAATCAATGGCACCGCTTGTGTCATGCTTGAGGCAGGATTTGGTCTGGCAGCTGTGACTTCTTCACGCCAGCTGCTCTGGCAGTTTTCCCATCTCCTAATCAAGATACTTTATTATACCAGAGATTATCCGAATTTCTAGATTATGCCTACTCATAGGCTATTAGGTACATATTTCAATGCGATAACTGCTTTTATTTTAAGATGTAGTAGCTTACAATACAGAGCTACATTACACCGCCACAAATCTATTTATGGTAATGGAATATTTTCCTACTTTTAAAGTTTTTAGCATAGAAAGAGTGACAAGTAGATTTTTGTGCAATATCTAAGACAACTTGCAGCGAGAGAAACGTCTTTGCAGGGCTTGTAAGCCTTAAGTAATGTTAGCACAGTAAAACAGGACCCCAAAGACAAATGTTAACTGTGATTTTTTTTGTAGAGGCAGAATTACACCATATAACTTATTATTTAGTATTTCAATTCCAGTATGTTTCACTTATGAATGGGCCCTGAACTTCCACGTGCTGCGCAAGCCTTTTGCAAAAGGCAGCTAGAAGCTTACAAAAGGACTGGGCAAAACATGCCTTCCCTACACTGCCTTCAAAATCAGGCAGAAGTTACCACGGATTGTTACAAATCATGCTCTTTTGAAGACTTATTTCTGAGAAAACTTATTCAGAAATACCAGAAGTTTGTAAAGTGTTAATTAAAACGAAACACTTGATATTGGTGGAAGAGAAATGTTTTATTTGAGTTTATTAACTAATCAACTTTATTAGAGCACTATCAAGCTACATTTCCATGGCAGTCACAGCCTGGTCAGGGCTCGGTGTAGAGCTCAGAAGCCTGATGCTGTCATTCTCTCACATGAGCCAACACTGAGAACTTCACTTTTGGAAAAACTGCATTTTTACTTTTTATATTAAATAGCCTCATCATTATTAGGCTATGTTCTGCCAGACATGCCTTCCTGAACATCAGACAAACCTCACTGAAAACTTTAGCCTATGGGTGACGTTACTGGTTACTCACAAACAAATTGCTAAGGGAACATGAAGCTGGTTAGAGGAACCAACCTCTGACCAGCAGCAGAACCTAGCATGGAATGAAAATCCCCCTGCTTGGGTCAGTGTGCCCAGTGTCTGATATCCCCCTCTCCATCCCCACCAGTGGGGCAATGGCCCCAGGGCACTTTCCTACTCCTCTCCTTGCAGGTGCCACGCTGCTCACAGCGTGGTGCCAGGGACATTCCAGGGACACAAGTGCCAGGACAGGGTGCGCTCCACTGGCTGTGCACCAAGGCCATGTGCACAGGGTATGTGGGAAGAGCTGCAGTTACTAAGAATCTCAGCATGTTTATCACTTGGGTAAGGACATTCTGACACCCTAACAAATCCTAGCCACTTCTTTGAGTCAAAAGGGCCAGATTTGAGATTTGAAGACTCACTGGACGCCTTAGTCCAACCTTCAGACGACAACACCACCCTGCTTAACCATCTTCCCTCAGGGAGGAAAGCTCAGTGTAGTCCTCAACTGCTTGGAGTCTGCACAAGCCTGGCTCACCTCTATCAGATGTGTGTGCCCGGCCGCTCTCTCCCCTGGAGCCTGACATGAAATGTTGCGGTGCCTGGAGGGCAGTGCTGCCCTGGCATGGGCGCAGACTCCACACCCCACAGACAGCACAGCCCTGGAGGGACTGCACCCTGCTGCTGCGCTTTCCCAGAGAAATGCTCCAGCGGAAATGGGCCTGCAGGAGGGATTGTCGTTTGCCATCCCAACGCACTGGGCTCCTGTTTGCACGTGAGCTGCCCCTTTCAGCAGGCCCCATCCTGAGTACTGGTACCCTGAGGCTGGGCTGTGATGGAAAGTCTTCTGTCCCGCTGGCCACATTCTGATGCCTCAATTTCCCTGTATGCCTAATTTGTGGGTTTGATATCCATTATGCACCAAAAAAAGAGAAAACTCAGGAACTGCAGAACCAGCCCCTAATATGCCAAAACCCCACATTGTCTCCCTGATTTGACACAGGTTTTTAAGCAACACAGCCCTTCTCATTATCATATATGCTGTTCCACTGTCCGTGACACCCTAAAATAACTTTGCATTTGCTCTTCCCTTCCTCCTGAAATGTAAAACCAAGCTTCATCCTTGCTAAGACCAAGGATACAGGAGGATGGCCACAGCTTTTCATCGTTCTCGCACACTGCCCAGGGGGTGCCAGCCCCAAAACAGCCCCGTTACTCTGGTGAGGAACACTTATACCCTCACGCCGACTCTCTAAACGCACTTTTACCCTCGGCCCGCAGGCGCGGAGGCTGCACGCCCCACCCAAGCGCGCGGGAAGCCCCTCCCGCATCCCGGCGCGGCCCGCGGGACTCACTGCGCAGCAGGACGCGGCCGAGGAGGCGCTGCCCCCGCTCCAGGGCGTTGCAGTCCCAGCGGTGCCGGCGGAACTGGTGCTGGCACTCGGCCGTCCAGGCGGCCACGCCGCGGCCGATGGAGAGCATCGCCTCGGGGTGCCGCCGGCACAGCTGCCGCTGCCGGCTCACCAGGCCCGGCACGTTGTCGCACATCACCCGCGACGAGCCCACGGCGCCCATGTACCTGCGGGAGAGAAGGGGCAGGGCAGCGCCGGGGGCCAGCGCCGACCCCCAGGCACCGACTCCGGGGGAAGTAGGGTCCTCAGCGCCCCAGAGCCTTCCCCTGGCGGGTCCAGAGCTGGAGCTACCTCTGCCGTTTTGGTGGAAATCCTTTACAATTAGTCATCGACTCTATGTTCTTTTAATAACGCGAAGCATTCAGGAGAACCCCAAGCCCCGCTATTGCAGCTCCGTGCAGTACTTAAAAAAAAAAAAAAAAAAGCCTTGACAAAAATTAAATTACATCATCTGTATCCAGATGGTCTCTATTAGTCCTGAAACATTTCGAAAGGTACTTTTCATAAAGCCCAAACTTCTATAGGTGTCTTTTGAAGGGATCAAACAGAAGAAAATGTCCTTTTCTTGTATTTTCATTATTTTATATGATCATAAAATCGTTAAAGCCGTGACTTCCAAAAAATATACAGTTAAGTGGCATTTAGAAGACACCATGACAAAAAGCCATCACAATAAATAACATTTATACAGCTAAGAACACAGATAGTCATTTTATTGAAACATGTTCAGTCTGATAAATCAGGTTTTGGTCACGCGTCAGCCAGTGTCAAGGTTAAATGTGTTCCCCAGGATCACAAGAAGGGGTTTGACCCCTCTCCTACACCAAGACTTTCCAGCCTGGACTTGTTTGGGGTCCCCAGTTTGAGGGGCAGGTTTCTGTTTCCATTCTAACCCGTTTTACAGCGAGCTGCCTGAGACGGCCCACGCCGACATCAACTATCACTTGAAGCCGGGCCCTGCGCTGCCCGCAGGGCTCTCAGCTCTCTGCCCTGGCAGTCTGCAGTTCACCGAGGAGAAACTGTGAAGAAGGAAGGGGTGGGGGAGGGCGAGGAAGAAGGAAAAAAATAAATTAGTAACAAAAAAATAGCGCTGCTGTAGCCAATTCCCAGCGCCGCCGGGACGCGGAGGGCCGGCTGCCAGCAGCAGCGCTTCGCCCGCGCCCCTCGGGCGTATTCCCCGCCCGCCTCCCTGCCCTCCTCCCGCTCCCTCCGCGGCCCCGCCGCCCCGGGCAGCGCCGGCCGGGCGGTGTCCGCTGTCCCTGCCGGGCCGGGTCCCTCCGCACCGCTGCCGAAAGCCCTGGGTAGCCCCCGCAGTTGCGCTGTGCTTATTCGGAGGAGGAGGTCGGGGAGCGGGGACGGGGTGTGGAAGGAGGTGCCGGGTCCGTCTAAATCCGCTCGCTTTAAGGCCGGACTTTCTGGACCGGAGCAGCTGGCAGCAGCGAGCTCCTCTTCCGCGAGACTGAGAGGGAGAGGCTTCCCCCACCTCTCCTAATTCACAATTAATCCGACCCCACCTTCCCCAAGAGCAAATAAAAATTTCTGGAATTGCACAACTTACCACCATGAGGAGGTGACTGGTGGGGTCGCCCAGACCAAGACCAACGGAAGAGACCACCAAATCCCAGGGAGAAAGTTCATGTTAGAAACGCTTCGGTCCACATCAGGTCAGTTGTGGAGGGGAGAAGAAATCCCATGGAGCAACAATGACGAGCAGGGGCAAACGCACCTTGAGGGCTACTTCTTCCCCGTGGGTCAAGCGCCTTCGCATCCCCACGCGCGATCGCGGGGTTTACTGATCCCCTGCCGGGATACGGGGGATGCTGGTTGGTGCATTGCTCTGGATTCCTCTCTGTTCGCCCCGCACCAAATCCCTCAGGACACGGAGTTCAGCCCCGCTCCCATCCTTCATCTTCGCCCCGATCCAGCTCTTCCCTGCAGTCACGGCAAAACTGAGGGGCTGGTGTGGGCTGCTCTCAGACTGGGTGGGTTCTGCTTTGGTTGGTGTTTTTTTTCCTCTGAAACTCTGATGGATGAAATGATGTCAAGAGACACTGGGGGAAGAGGAGGAGGTAACACCTCTGATTAGGCAAGGAATCTCGAGGAGCCAGTTGCTTTCCAATAACCCTACAAGCAGACAGTGAGTTCAAACCCGCCAGCAAGATGCTACACGACCTGCTGCGGAGCCGGCGGCGGCCCCAGCGGGCTGTTACAGACCGGCAGCATTTGGTACCTCTCGGCGTTTGGCACGACGGCAATTCACGGCTCGGTACGCGCATCCGCCAACACCGACCACAGAACGGAACCGCGATCCGATGCGAGAGGAGAAGCTGAGTACCAGAGCAGTCCCGGTATGGGGTGGACACCGCCCGACCGCCTCCCCTCGCCCCGGGCCCCGCAGAGCACCGGCGCCGGGGCGCCTCTGTCCCGGGCGTCCCTGGGCAGCCCCGCACCGCGGGGACTCCCGGCCCATGCGCTCCGACAGGGCGACGGGCCACGCACCCCATCGCGTTTGAATCCCGGGATGGGGGTGTCCACCGCCGCCGCACCGCTCCCCGGTCCGAGAGGCGACTGGCGGCCCCCCCCCCCCTCCCCACCTCCGAGAGAGGGGAGATGTGACCGGGACTGGAAGCAAACTCAAGAATAAGGGATTTGGCAACTTTTTCACTTCGTGTCATCTCTGCAAAGCAAATACAGGGTAACACATACTCCAAACAACGAACCCTCATTATCAAGCTGGAGATACCCCACTTCCGAGACAGCACTCGTTGGCTGAAAAAAAGACAAATACCCAAGGTTGCTAAGTGAGTTAGGGACTACACAGCTTTTTTTTTTTTACTAAAAGAAGCCTGCAGTTGTCACTCCCGGGGGAAATTCCGGAAGAACAAAGCTAGGAA
>VYZQ01031788.1:19146-30827 GCA_013400655.1 Mystacornis crossleyi | reverse complement strand
GGAGATGGTGCTCCAGCTGCCAGGGCAGAGATTCCCAAGCAGACCATGGTGAGTCAGGCTGTCCCCCTGCAGCTGACAGAGGTCCGTGGTGGAGCACACCTCCACCTGCAGCCTGTGGAGAACCCCACGCTGAGTTGAAGGAGGCTGTGAATCTGTGGGAAGCCCATGCTAGAGTAGGCTCCTAGCAGGACTTGTGCCTACAGGGGACCCACAATGGAGCCGTCGGTTCCTGAAGGACTGCACCCCATGGGGGCAGCCCACACAGCCCACATCGTGAAGAACTGCAGCCTGTGGAAAGGACTCACATGGAAGAAGTTCATGGAGGACTGCCTCTCATGAGAGGGAGTGCTGTTCCTGATGCAGCCCTGAAGAGGCTGCTGGCCTCCCCTGCTGCAAGAACAGACTGAATCTAGAAATCTGTAGGTGTCTTCAACAAGTATTATGTGCACAATTTCTCATACACTTAAGAAATCATGCTATGTGCCATACAGATGACAGTGGAGTAGCCACAGAGCATGGAAAGCCCCATTTTATGCATAACCTCTGAAATCAAGCTGAGGTTTTTTCAATACAATAACGAAAATAATGTAGTTAAACCTGTATTTCTACATTCAAATAAAGACTGTTTTCAGAAAAGCTGAAGGCAGGGAAGGTTCATTTTAATTTGTTCTTAAAGAAAAACCCCACCAAACTCTTAAGGAGAACACATCTTCCCATATATATTACAGCCAGTAGCACATCTTAAAAAAACTGAAAGTCCTTCCCCAGAGGTATCTCTTTAAGTCCCACTTCCAGGGACTATGGCTCTATATTACATGAAACTACACCATTTGGATCAGGATAAAAACTAGAATTTATCAGCTATTGAAACTGTTGAGGATACCCATTGCATAATTCATCTCATGTCAGTAATATCTCACTCGTTTCTCAATATAGCCCCATTACCTGGAAATTCCTATTTCTGAAATAGGGAAATGTAAATTTTCAAATACGCACTTCCCCTCTGCCTCCAGAACAAAGAAATGACAGTACACGTCTTTAAAAGCAGAAATCTGCAGTTAGATCCTGTTAGACCTTCAAGGGTTTGTAGCCTTGCTACCTACTAACAGGTATCACAGAACTGTAGTCTCTGTACATGAAGATCCAAAGCAACATTTGTAGTACTTCACTACATTTGTAGTACTAGTTCACTAGTAACTCAGGAGTTTTATTTGGGAAGACGACCTGTAGTTTTTGCAGAATTGGTGAAACAGAGAAGGCAGATGCAAACACCTATTCACACTTAGGAGGAAGTGACAGCTTTGGGGAACACCTGAAGAAGTTCAAAGACAACAAAAGAAAGAAGAATAAATTGTACATTTTAAATCTTGTCCTCAACAAGGCACTTGGATGAAATAAAAGAAGATAAATCAAACACATACTAAAGTCAATGGAGAATATAATAGAAAAAAAAGCTCACTCTTTCGCAGTATAAGAATACACATACCCCAAACTACTCTTTATTACTTGTAATTGGCTAACAAGAATAATTAAGGGTAATGCCTTATGACAGGCCGGGAACTGCACAAGTCAAATTTAAGGAGCAGGGCAAATCCCAAGGCACAGGAGACACAGGACACACAAGCCACAGTGTATCTTAGACAGGAAAGTTAAAAAAAAAAAAAAAAAAAAAAAATCTTGCAGTTGCTTCAGATCTCCACAGGATCACCCAAGGCCCTAATTTCACATAACAGCCTAAAGATTCAGAAAAGGCCATTGTATGAATAGTCATCCTTAAGAAGACCAGTTAGGTATCCAATAACATTGCAAGTAGGAACCTCAGTGCATCTTTAAGCAACAAGGTATGCCGCAGGATTTGGCCCGAGGTCCAATTCACTCAATCCTCAGCATCTCAATTTGCACTACTGTAGGAGGAGAACAACAGCAGCAGGGCTTCGCAGCTTACCTGCTTAATACATGCAAAGCTCTTTAGCACTCTCCTCCAATCCCCTCATAGATGTGCAAATCATCGTATTCTTACTGTTCTAGGATAATGACTGCAATTTGATGACTTGCAGAAGGAGGCCTCACAGCAGGGACGTTTTCATATGAAGGCTCCCTTAGGAGGTGCTGGTGGGGCTAAGAATTCTGACAGTGTAGCTCAGGGGCCAGACGCTGAAGGAAACTTTTTCTTTGCTTCCTGCCCTATCACTACCATATTGTGACACCTAGTCAGAGAATTTGAAAGAGGCACTGCAACAACATGAAAGTGAATAAAGGATCTTGAAATGCATTGTTTAAGCCTGAGTTTGGAATTCAAGAAGGTAAATGTAATTTTATTGGGGTTTTTTATGATATCGTATGTTAATTGTTCATTTGGCTCTTAACACGTCCCCCTCATGCAATGCAGTTTCTGATCGACCAGTTAATGAGAACAGCCTCTAGTGGTTGCTCCAAGACCCTTGCTTCTTGCGAGTGGTTCATGGAATTTCGAACACTATACTTGAACAGTACAGGATGCCAAGGATGCTGCTGGCACAAAGCTTATGTTTAACCCAAGTGACGTTCACATGTGTGTTTGCAATTGTGACTACAAGCATCAGACACAGGTAATCCATGAGATAATTTAAAAAGAGCAGCTTCTTCCAAACATATTTTAGAGGTCATCTCCTGAAGTTCAGACCTTTGACTCACTTCTGCAATATCACTTTCTTGTAACTCTCACACTAGAAAAAAAAATTACCAGCAACTATCATGCATTACTTTTTACCTCCTAAGTATTTTACACCAAAGGCATAATAATTTACTTAAATACTGATAAAACTTTTCTGGAGCAGATTTTCTGTTCAACTGCAAGAGCTCCAAGTTAAGCTTAGAAGGCCTCCATCTGACCAGATCTTTTCTTTATATTGACGGAAAGAAGTTTAAACTTTTATTGTCTCAAATGGCAAGATCTACTAGTGGCAGAAAATGCATCCCCTGAAATGGAAGCTATATTCAGTGTCCTTTGAAGTGGCTTTGTTAATGCAAATTGTCCCTAAGTAAGGGCTAAGAAGCAGAATCTTTTGAAGGGCAGAAACTTTACTAGTGGTTGAAATAATTCCACTTAACTAATGCAAAAGTACATGTAGGAAACATAGCCTGAAAAACATGCCTGGCCACTCCCCCTCCATTACCAACCCCCAAAACCCCAAACACCTTCACCCAACAGAAAGTCCCAAAAGACATCAGGTGTCGAAGTTCTAGCTGTGAGCCATCGCATCACTGAGCAACTGCAATTGAGCTGACTAGAGGAGTGGTATGTATATAAAAGGTTCTTCCTTTCACAATATGCACCCTGTTAGTTTAGGATTAATTCTAAGGCAATATGAAGAAACAGAACTATTTTTAAAATATTTCCTTTTCTATACTTTGCTCATGCTGACAGAATGGTCACTTCCACTTCCGGTAGATGGTGGTGGTGAATACAACTTATCCCTTCTGACACCAGTTTGGGAGTAGAAAAAAACAGAAAGAAACCCCCTCAACTTAAGTTGTTTTTGCCTCTAGCCTCATCACTCTATAGGATGTTCCTGGCACGGAAGGTCGAAAGGAGGTAAAACAATTGCAGTAACAAGGAAACACACTAACACCCAATGCAATTCTCTGAAACAAAAAAGCAGAAAAGAGCAGTAACAGTGATTGGAATAGCACTCAAGTTTTTATCTTCTCCTTACTAGTCTCTATTGGGAATATCAAAGGTTAAGACTCCACACATTTCTGAAAACTCAGACACCAAAACTTTCACACACCCATTCAGGTTTATGTTTTTTTAGACTCCTTTTGTTTCATTTTGAAAGAAAAACGTCCCTTCCAAAATATTCAGCATTTTTACAGATGTTTACTGAAATCTGCAAAAACATAACTAGTTTGAATTAACCTACACCAACTCCCTTTTTTCCCCACATAGCTGGTTTGGTAAGCAGATCAAAACCAGTTATAAAATGTTTCACTGTGGGATTACAAACACCTTTTTAAGTGGAGAAAATATTAAGAAAAAATTTGTAGTGAAAGACCAGACCAAGAAAAAACAAGCTGCTATGCCTTCTAAGTTGTCTGCATTCTTAGAGCAAAGGACTAATATAATCCTTTTAATAGATGTGATGAAACTCTTAATAGAGTTGAGTACCCCTAAGGAAGCAGATTTCAGGCATAATTTAAGTATCATAGTTCAGTGGGAAATGACTTTTTAGGCAATATGTAACAAGATCTCCACAATTCTCTTGATTGTGAAAAGAAAAAACCCCACACGTATCTGTCTGCAAGAGAAAAGATCTTTATCAAGTTAAGATTGAATGTGATACCTAAAATATTTTAAACCATCCCAATTCCCAAAACACACCTACATTATAATTTTAAATATAAACATGTGATATATACTCAGAATTTGCTTATGTTCACCTCTCAACAGGTAAAGGTAAAAAACCGAATCTAGTAATTAGTAAGCAATAATCACAGCTTTTTGTCAAAAAAAGAAAAGCAGCTTTGAGAAGATTTTAGACCTACATTCTCTACCAACAATGAATTTCAAAACAAAACCCTAAGAGACTCTTAAGTAACTGTTTTAATTTTTAGTAACTTTATTTATAGATCCAAGTACATACTAGATACAAATACTACAGATACGATGAGAAACAGCACTAAACTTAAATTTGGCTTCTTTTTGCTACTAATTTGATTGTAAATAAGAAAAAACCAAATCCAAGCAATGTTACCACTCCCATTTTTACTAATCTTTTTTCCAAGTTGGCTGCTTTTTTTGGAAGTTTCACTCGGTTAGGTTCATTCTTCTCTTCATACTGAGGCAGATGTTAAATCCATGTAAGAAGTGCAAAAAAAAAAAAAAAGTTAGTGTGAAAGCTTCTTAAGTAGACTATAAAGTACCCAGTCCTAAGACTCTGCATGCATCTAGGATGATATTACTTCTTTCTCTCTCTGTCCTACTTAATTTGGAATAAATGTGTGTAAACCTTCTGTGTAAACATCTTATCTGATGTTCAATCAATCTGTAACATATTAGAAAATCAAACTGTTCATTTACAAACTTAATTACTCAGGAGTAAAACTGCTGTTATTAGATGCTACAAAAATCTAATAACAAAACAATTGAACTCCAACTGTCAAATGTTTTAACTAGAGCTTCTGCCATTTAATTACTAAAACAATTGTTTATTTAAAAAGGAAGTTAAATACATAACAGATTAGACTTTCTTGAAATTAAAGGGAGAGTGGAAAGTACCTTACAAGTGCCTGCGCAAATACATGTTGAACCTGAGTGAAGCCTTCTCATAAAGGACAGCAGGGTTAGGTTCTTATTTCCTACCTTAGTTCACAATGCTGGGAAGGCCACCTCATTTACTGCACTTTCAAAAATTATATGCTACAGACAAGTACTGCTGGCAAAGTGTTGTAATGATTAAGCTTAGCAAACAGTACTGAAGACTTCAAGGGAATTTATACAAACGTTTTATGTAAGAGGTTTAATGGTATCACTTAGATTCACACCTTCATAATAAATGCTTGGGTGCTCTACATTCAAAAGTGCTCCATCATTAAGTAGCACAAAAATGTCCTGTATTCAAGTATTCGTAAGTAAAATTCATAAAACATAACAGGATTTTAAAAATGAATTGCATTTTTGAAGTAATTAGAAGGCTGTTTCACACAGGATACAGAGACACCATGCTTCATCTCGACAGCTATTAAGCCTTATGTACAGATAAAGTCAAATGGCACCACGCTTGGAACCCTCCCAGCCGTTATAACTGGCCTGCATATACAGGAGGCAAATATATACACAACTGATGATTGCATATGCAAAAAAAAGGAATAAATATCTAATAAGTTCTTTGCCACAGTCTCTACCTCTTAATACATTTGGTGCTAAGTGATTTATTGGGAGAAGGCTGTTATACTACATTAAATTTACTTAAACTACAGGAAATTGAATTAGTTGCATTATACTCAAGGTCTGAGTTCCACATGGCTTCATTCAGCAACAGATTCCTTTCTGACACTGATGCTCCATTTACCCTACCCCAGCAGCCGTTCATTTTACCAGCCTATTACTTAAAATGACCCCATCTGACAAGAGAGTGTCACTGTGTTGGTTTGAGAATGACTGATGTGGTGCTAACATCTAGCCTTGACCTCTCCCACCCTCTTCTTTTGTCACTCTGCAGAGTTATCTGGGATGCCTCCCATTCAATCCATAAAACCTTAGTATCTCCCTTGTGAGTCAATAATTCCAAACAAAAGATTCCTTAATTAAAAAGTAAGAGTGTAAGCATTCAGCGTGGCATCTATGCCACAGTGGCTGTCCAAGAGCACAGGGATACGTTCCAATTAATTCTTTCATGCAGCAGAAAGAAAAAGGTAGATTGTGCTTTCTTTTGGAGATTCTCCACACTGCTGTGGAACATTAGAGATTCTTTCTCATTCTGTCCATGGAAAAGACACCATGAAACGGTGGAAGGGGGAGAGATCGATGCAGTGCCCAAGCTAAAGCTGAACAGCCTTTGGCAGACCAAGGCATGAAACATTTCCCTGATGGATGCCACATTTGAGGTTGCATCAGAAACTTGTACACAGTATTTAACAGCCTCACTCATACACACCCACCTCCACCACGAGGTCCTTCAGTTTGCCAGCTTCTTCTCCCAACTTGTTAACACTGCAAATCAAGTCTTTGCAGACTTCAATATAACATTCAGTCGGTGTCCACTGCAGTACCATCTGTTAAGAATTACAGTTATTTGCCATAATTACGTAATTGTAGATCATAATTTAATATTCTAAAGTTAATGTATCACAAAAGGCAGTGCCAGAAAAGGTTTCTAACTGCATTTATACTGGGTTTTAATTGTATGATTATGCACAACAAGCTACTACTCCCTAGCAGCCTTCATTGGAAATTTTTGTCACATTTGAAACTTGACTCTCCCATCAGTAGAAACATGAAGAAATAAATCTATCTCCTTTAGTTGTGCAGCTTAACTCTTTGAAATAAATTATTTTTAAGAAGTGTCTTTCAGAGAAAGAGCATTGGACAGCTTTATATAATTACATAATAATCAAGATGGTTGATGAATATTCATAGTTTTCATTTCACAATGTGGATTAATACATTCTAAATCAATCTTCTGTTTGGTTGTATACCTTGTGAGAATTTTTGAGGAAATGGTTATTCATGGTCTGCACAGGAACGATCAACTTACTACACTCTTTATTCAACTTCTGAAGAAACTTGAGGAATTCATCTTCACTAGAAAAATAAAATGATATTTTGTTATTTGTCAAATGCTATAACTTTTTGCAAGCCAAATATTACCTTTGGATTTCCAGCACTGGCTAGTGAGTTAGAAATGCCGTTTCTTAACATACAAAAAACCCAGTATCATCTTAACAACGAGTAGTTAAAGACATTTAACATCTTAGCAAGTTTTTTTTTTCCTCCTGTTTGTCCCATCCCATCCCCTCCCTCCCCTGCCTTATTTTGCAAAGACAGTATTTCTGACCTGGAGCTTACACTTTTGAGGTAGATGCGAGGGAAAGAGTCTGGTTTGTACTTCGGAGGTAGGACTGAAATGACTAGGTTGAGGGTCATTTAGCCTCCAGAAGAGTGGAAGAAAATAAGAATTCAGTAATACTGGCTTGGCCCTTGGATCTGGAAACACATACCTCAGAGCCTAAAACATCTGATGTTATCTTTTTGAAGAAAATTTTTACTTGGTGCTCAAATACAAGCAGGAAGACAACTCTCAAAATTAGTTTGATCCGTGTCTCCAAAAACTGAAGAGAAGGATAGAAAAATTTAACAGTTTATTTTCAACTTTAAGTTTCTAGAGCTTCCACATGACACTGACTCAACTTTTCAGAAGTGTCAGAGAATTCTAGTCATAAGTCATGGGGCTGGCCAGAAATTTGTTGCCACTCACCAGGAAGAGGGAAAGAGGGCAAGGAAGAAGATCATCCAATTGTTTTTACTGAGTGAGCTCTCAAACCCTGAAGCTCCTGAGAAGTGTCTGTATCTCCAGTAGGAAAGTTTCTGTTAGCTCTAAGTGATTTGGGTGAATTTGAGGCAGGGCCAAAACTGTAGACAATTACAAGTTCCTACTGCAGATCTTCCTGTTCTGCAGATCCAAAGGATCTGAATAAACTAATTCAGACTCCAAAATTTCCTTCATTCCCTAGGCAATCTGCTCTTAAACCTAAATGTAACATACTCACACCACTTCCTTCTTGCTTCTGAGGGCAAAAAGGTATTCAAGAAATTTGTCAAACAGCTAAACTAAGCTACATACCAATGCAGTGCAAGCATCTAAATGGAGATGGAATTTAGGCCATAGAGTGTCATGGAGCGCTTTCCTTCAACTTTGGGCACAGGATCATTAGTGAGTAAAATTTCTGCCACTGCTCAGGACATCTGTGATTTGCAATACTGCTGAACTGTTAAGACTTTAACACTTAAAACAGAAATATACAGAAGCATTAATAGGTACGCTGGAGGTTTAAAACCAGTACTGCACATGGTTTTCATGAAGATGTGGAAGTATGAAAGCCTATTAGTTTGTTTTTATAAAATAAACTATTGCTTGTTTCAGAACAATGTAATCGGACTGAGTATTTCAGGTAAAGAACACAAACACTAAACATCTGCAGATAGTCTGAAAGTTCCGCCCACATTACTATAGTCAAGCCATAATCACAAATATTTTCTTCTACATAGAAAGGTAATTTTTTAGCTGGTTGGGATCAGTTATGGCACCTTTTGCGTTTCATTACAAAGGAAATTATTTTCTGGAATTCTGGAACGATTCTTGGCAAATATAAAGTACATCATGGGCTTGAATTAGGGAGGGGGAAAAAAACCCCATTTAATCTAACATACTACTTCACTACAACATAGTTCCTAAAAAACTCCCTATTTTCATAGCATTTTATACCTGTTGCAGTGACATGTTCTTATATTTAGAAATGGAAATAATGTTTCCAAAAAATGATCACTTTTACAAAGAATTAATGGCTGTCAAAACATCAGTGGCTAAATAGTGCTAGACACTCCGTAAGTTTATAATCAATCAGTTCAAGATTTTCTACTATGTTAGTTTTTCTATGACTTAATGACTGATTCTCCTTCTCACAGAATGACTTTGAACAAGTGGAAAGTAAAATCTTTATATAATAGCATGTAAACATAGCCTAAGATTTTAGTCTCAAGGTCAGATTCCTAGAATACATGTCCGGCAATTTTCTAGAAAACTATGCAGTGCTTGCCATAACTGAAGGGCTGTCATATTTTGTGTACTTCGATCTTTAATCAGTCAATGATTTTCTGGTTTTGAGAACTACATATGATCTAAACTGACACTATACTAGGAATAAGACCTGTCACTGGCATGTGAGACTGCACCAGATATCATATGGGTATTTTATTGTATTTGGCCACACCTGGTAAATGGATAATGTTTTGTATTTCTCCACTTACACCCTCTGTTCAAATTTTAAAGCTGGTCTGCTTGAATGTATGTACTAAATATCACTGTGGAACAATCTGAAAAAAGCATACATTTTAACATAGAAATGCATAAAGCTTAAACTGTAGCTAATTTTCGCTCGCTGAAGAGTCAACATCCATTTCTAAAGGCACCCAACAGATTTCTGGCCTACCACTTTAGCTCAGCAGCAAAGTCTCTATTTTAACACAAATGGCTCAGATGCTGTTAAAGTATTTACAGTGTATCTGTATCATGCTGGTTTATACCCTCCTGCATGCTGGAACTTCAGTTCTTCAATATTGCAGCATGTGAACAAGTTTGCAGGATTCTCTTCTGAAAGCACACTTGTTTTGATGGAGAATTACAGAATTATAGAATAGTTTGGATTGGAAGGCACCTTACAGATAATTTAGTTCCAATCCCTTTGCCATAGGTAGAGACACCTTTCACTAGACCAGGTTGCTGAAAGTTCCATACAACCTCGCCTTGAACTCTTCTAGGAATGGGACATCCATAGCTTTTCTAGGCAACTTATTCTAATATCTCGCCACCTTCACAGCAGAAAATTTCTTCCTTATGTCATATCTAAACCTACCCTCCATCAGTTTGAAGCCATTCTCCCTTGTCCTGTCATTACATGCCCTTGTAAAAAGTCTTCCTCCAGCTCTCTGGTAGGCCCCTTTTAGGTCTCTCTAAGGTGTCCCCACAGTCCTCTCTCTTCCAGGCTGAACACCCCCAAGTCTCTCAGCCTGTCATCATAGGACCAGTGCTTCAGCCATCTTGGTCATCTTTGTGGCCCTCCTCTGAACTCCCTCCAGGTTGATGTCCTTCTTATGCTGGGGGCCTTGGAGCTGGTTGCAGCAGTCCAGGTGGAGTGTCATGAGGGCAGAGTAGACAGGGAGAATCCCCTCTTGACCTGCTGGCCACTCCTCTTTGGATGCAGCCCAGGATATGATTGGCCTTCTGAGCTGCAAGTGCACAGAAGGGTCATGTTGAGCTTCTTCCAGGAGTTGAATTTGNTAAAGGCACCCAACAGATTTCTGGCCTACCACTTTAGCTCAGCAGCAAAGTCTCTATTTTAACACAAATGGCTCAGATGCTGTTAAAGTATTTACAGTGTATCTGTATCATGCTGGTTTATACCCTCCTGCATGCTGGAACTTCAGTTCTTCAATATTGCAGCATGTGTACAAGTTTGCAGGATTCTCTTCTGAAAGCACACTTGTTTTGATGGAGAATTACAGAATTATAGAATAGTTTGGATTGGAAGGCACCTTACAGATAATTTAGTTCCAATCCCTTTGCCATAGGTAGAGACACCTTTCACTAGACCAGGTTGCTGAAAGTTCCATACAACCTCGCCTTGAACTCTTCTAGGAATGGGACATCCATAGCTTTTCTAGGCAACTTATTCTAATGCCTCGCCACCTTCACAGCAGAAAATTTCTTCCTTATGTCATATCTAAACCTACCCTCCATCAGTTTGAAGCCATTCTCCCTTGTCCTGTCATTACATGCCCTTGTAAAAAGTCTTCCTCCAGCTCTCTGGTAGGCCCCTTTTAGGTCTCTCTAAGGTGTCCCCACAGTCCTCTCTCTTCCAGGCTGAACACCCCCAAGTCTCTCAGCCTGTCATCATAGGACCAGTGCTTCAGCCATCTTGGTCATCTTTGTGGCCCTCCTCTGAACTCCCTCCAGGTTGATGTCCTTCTTATGCTGGGGGCCTTGGAGCTGGTTGCAGCAGTCCAGGTGGAGTGTCATGAGGGCAGAGTAGACAGGGAGAATCCCCTCTTGACCTGCTGGCCACTCCTCTTTGGATGCAGCCCAGGATATGATTGGCCTTCTGAGCTGCAAGTGCACAGAAGGGTCATGTTGAGCTTCTTCCAGGAGTTGAATTTGATGATCCTTGTGGGTCCCTTCCAACTCAGGATATTCTATGTTTCTATGATTCTTGTCAACCAACACCCCCAAGTCCTTCTCCTCAGGGCTGCTCTCAATCGATTCTCTGTCCAGTCTGTACTTGTGCTTGGGATTGCCCTGACCCAGGACACAGCACTTGGCCTTGCTGAATTTCATGCACCCATCACTCAAGCCTGTCAAGGTCTGCCTGAGTGGTATCCCTTCCCTCCAGCACACCACACAGCTCAGTGTCATTGGCACACATACTGA
>VYZQ01031786.1:31324-49918 GCA_013400655.1 Mystacornis crossleyi | reverse complement strand
TATTATTGTTATAATATTTTACTCTATTTCAATAATTAAACTCTTTTTATCTCAGCCTGCAGGATTTACCTCTTTCCAACTCTCCTCCCTGTCCTCTCATCCCATCAGGGAGAGGTGGGTAAAGAACAAGCAGCTGGGCCACTTGGGGCTGGGGCTGGGATTAAACCACAACAGGGAGTAATAATAATACTGTGCTTGCTTTAAAGCTTTGAATAAACTCTTTAAAATTTTTTAAAATTTTTTTCTTCTCTAAAAAGAGCATCTGCAAGACTCTTGATTCCTTGATTATTTATGAAAATTTACCTGAAGATATGTTGATTACTTTTTTGAAGTTAGCCTGATTGTTAAGTCTGAGTTACAGTTTTGGGCTAATGTGGTATTATTTCTTTTTTGTTCCTTTCTCTGTGTGTTGAACTTGCCCATTAGCTTCATTTATTCTCTTCATAGTACAATATTTACATAATTCAAAATGTCAAAATTATTTCCAAAATTAAAATCTGTGGTTGTATTCACAATTCTAGGAAAAAAATAGGATGATCATCTAGTTTAGTCTCCTTCTCCAGGAGGAGCCAGCCTCAAAGTTAGAAGCGTTTTCTCAGGGCCTTGTCCACAGTTTTGAAAGTCCCTGGGGATGGTTTCACAGCTGGGTCCCCAAGCAACCGGTGCCTATGCTCCCTTGAAAAACTTTTTCCTTGCATCAGCCTGTGACCACTGCCTTTTATCCAAGTCCACGTTTCCAAAACTTGTTGGTGCTGGAAGAGTGCAGGTAGATCCTCCCCGTTCTCTCCAGCCCTGCACCCCGTATCCCAATCTCACCTGCATTTTATGTGTTCAACTCCCTGGAGCCGGTGTCCCCACTATACCCCTCTAACATAATGCCCCCGGATTTCAAGGTCAGATGGTGCTTTATGGCAATATGTGCAACAAGGTATTCCTTGTAACACGGGTCATTTACCTCAGAGGTTAATCTTGAAAGACTCCTCTTTGTCAGCTGGGCAAAGGAAGGGCTGGTAAAATGCACACATTGGGGATTAGTGTTAGGATTCTTCTCTGCTGAACAGAGCCTGTTCTACAATCTCTAGTCCTGACAGAATTGTTAATCAAGGCTTTTGACCTGCTGGTTCTTCTGGTAATCTGCTGAGAACTGGATGTAGCCTTGAAATTCCCTGCCACAGGACTCCAGAGGCAGCACATGCCACTTCCGGAAGGACTTCTACTCTGAGATAGTTTCCTGCCTGTTACCTATCTGTGTGGGGGGGTTTTGTTTTCTTTTTAAACTCTAACATGAGAACACAGTTTGAATCTTCTATCAAGAGCTATTCTGATATCAAACAATTTAATATGTGTTATGAAGTGGGGGAAAGTGCTGTGTTTCTGCCTGTGCAGAGGGAACTCTGGCGGGAATTTTTGTAAAGAATTCTGATCTTGTTGCACCAGAGATTCCTTGTTTGTATGCTTTCACACTTTTTATACATTCCGAAAATGTCTGTAGCCACAGCTTTCCTTCCTAGCCCTTCATTTCTGTATTCTATTTTTCTAATACATTTCTTTTCTGGTTTTATTTTTACAAAGATCAATGAGTTTCTCTTCCAGATTTATTTTTGTGTACACCAATGAAGTAAAAGAAATGGCATACATGTCATTTTGTCTTTTCCTGTATTTTCAGAAGAAGAACTAAGCTTTATAAATAATTCTATTTGCCTTTGCAAGTCATAATGTTGATTTTTTTTTTTTTAGCTGTATTGAGTTTTTAATTACTAAATCCCAGCAGTGGATGTCATTATTTCATGATAAATGCATTTATTGCATGTTGTCACTTTAAGATATGCTTCGGTGATACAGAAGATGAGACCTAACAGGCATTGGGCTTGTTATTTACTGTCTCAAGATTGTCTTCTTGCTCAAATTTTCTTCTTCTTGTCTTCTGGCTCAAATTTTCTGACTTGAAATCTGTCATTGCCTTCAGTGAATCTGAACCACAGAGTGTGTGACTTCTGTTTGTGTGTAGCTAAGTGCTCCTGCCTCAAGAGGTTGGGTTTTTTTCATATGGGAATGAGGCTTTTTTAGATCTTCTAAGAAATTACAAATGGCTTTATCTGTTCCTCCCTGTTTCCCCCCATCCTCATTTAAATTCTCATATGCTTCAAAACACGGGTGTGTGGATTTTGATTTGGGTTTTTATTTGGTTGGTGGGTTTGGGTTTTTGTTGTGGGGTTTTTTCCGTTTTTTCAAAAGCAAAATCTGCTGCCTGTGCATTGTGAGATATTTACAAAAAAATGTTTTCTAATCCCCTCTAGCTTGAAGCAATAGCATAAAGATGCTTTAAGAGTTGGCATTTGCAGTTGCAGAGGATAAAGTCCTGATGAGAACTGAGCACCTGATACTGGAGATGGATCGTTAGGGACTTCAGAAATAACAAGCTTAATATTTAAATAGACAATGTGCAGACAAACAGGGAAAAGAAAGAAGACTTGAGATAGATGAAAACAGTACCTGGGAAGCAGGTATCTAGCAGCTCTGAGATCCTCAATTAGAAAGGCTTTTTGTTGGACTGGATGGCTCTAGATCCTGTAGTCAGTAGGTAAATTTGGGAAGTGGAACAGAAGATGGAAGTATCATCTCCTGACACTGGGAGATATTTTTGTTAGCAGTTTTGCTATCATCTTGTAAAAAAGTAGGGCTGTTAGGCATTAGATTTGTGTTTTAAAGGGCAGAGTAGTTGTGCTGATGGTATATTTTGATCTGTATTCTAAAGCAGAGCTGCTAGTTTTCTTGCCAAATTTAGGGTCATGGTTTAAGCAAATTACAAACTATACCTCTCTTTCACTTGATAGTCTGAATTGGCAAAAGAAGCAGCAATAGCTTACCCTTTCCTACCATCCTTCTGGCATTTAAAGCATGTGTTAATATTTCTTTCACTTTTTGCCCTCTGTAAAGCATATCTTCTTTCAGAACTAGAAGGCAGCTGGCACCTTCCAAAGGCCATCATGGAAGCACATGAACTGCAATAGAATATGTATAAGGAAGAAGATAATCTGTCATTATCTTGTGATGGCATGTTCTGTTTTTTCTCTCTCTTCTCCTGCTCCACCCTTACTGGGTTGTTTACTCCAGACTGATTCAAACCTTGTCTGTTTAGCAATTTATCCAGCTGAAGGCAAAGGGAATAGGAACTTCGAGTTTCATCACTGCTTTCCTACACACTTATCTTTTCTTCTAGCAATTAAATAGGCTTTTTCCATTTGGACTCAGGAAAAGAATCACATGCTCTTTATCCCATAAATGTTGTTGGCTTAACTAATTTTGCAACAATAGAGAATGAAATTCTTCCAGCAGGAAAATGGAGCGTCTTGCAGTGTGTATTTTCCATTTGACTCATGATTTAATTTAATTTGATCTACTACCATATTTAATTAATTTATAATTATTACTTTTGTGGTAGACAATTATAAATATAGTCTGCCTGTATTGTGTTATGTACAGTATTTGAAAAAACTGTTGGATTGTCCTGGAATGCTGATTTTGGCGTTAAAATCTCAGCATAAATTTGACAAAATCTTGCATGGCTTTCTGTGGGTGCTAAGGCAGCTCACTGAAAAAGGAGGAAAAACACAATTTTAAGGGAAGTCAGTAGCACAGCTAGGCCAATCAGAACCCAGTATTTTGTCAGAAAGAAACTGATAATATTTTTTCTTCTTTTTTCATTCTTCTAATTTCAGTTAAAAGCCCATATATTTATGCTTACCTGCTGGATTGTCATCATTCTGTGATGCATGACCTTTGAAATAGACAGTATAGTAATCAAAATGCTCCTGCATATATGGAAACTAGAAGGTTGCTTTTTGTCTTGAATTATTCTGTGCTGAAACATAATGTTTCTGTTCCATTTTGTTACTGTAATAGAGTCCAGGGTTTGTGTTCAAATGGGTATTGTTCTGCTTTTATATGTCTGACCTATATAATGTTATGCCAAAGGAAATGAGAATGTTTGGGCATGTATTTGGAGAAGCCAAGAAATTTTAATGTAATGATGCTGTGATACCACAGGTTGGTCTTCTGTTGTGGCCCTGTTGTGAGACACTTTGAATTTTAAAATTTCTATTTACAGTTCAAATATTACCTTGGTATGAAGTTTCCCCCAGTATTTTATAACATAATTGCTGGTAGAGACTTTGGCCTCCCCTTGATTAAGCTTTCTTTAACATAATTTTGAGTTCATATATAGTTTTTAAAAATCCCCTAATACTCCAACTGTCCTCTCTAATACTGACTTGTGCTTTTTTTTCTTATTTGGTAGAAAATGTTCCAGAAGAACTACGAGAACCATTTTACACAGACCAGTATGACCAGGAGCACATTAAACCACCTGTTGTAAACTTGCTGCTGTCTGCCGAGCTCTACTGTCGTGCTGGGAGCCTTATTCTCAAGAGTGATGCTGCAAAACCACTTCTAGGTCATGATGCTGTTATACAAGCCCTGGCACAAAAAGGCCTTTATGTCACTGACCAAGAGAAGTTGGTGACTGAACGAGATCTTCACAAAAAACCAATTCAGATGGTGAGTGTCCAGAGCTTGTGTGTTACATCTCTTCTCTCTGTCTGTGTACTCCCAATACCTACAGATCTGTCTTTTAAAACGCATCATCATGTTGAAGTTTTCGCAAGACTTCAATGGGATTCGTTACTGGGAAGTTTATAATTGTTGTTTTGGTTTGGTTTTTTTTTTTATTTTTCATCTCATCAGCAGTCAGTACAGGTGTATTTCTTCTGTATTAATGCTAGAATACACCTATCTTCCTACTTAGTTCAAATGTTACATTTTTAAATATAGCACTGGCAATATGATCACTTTGATTTCAGTTTTACAGCACTGACTGTGAGTGAATATTTCTGTGTTGGAAAAGTTTGAAAACACTTTTCTTGAGCAGAAATCTTTGGTTATAAGCTTGGAAAAAAAGGGTTTTGATGGCAGGCAATTTAACCTAATAACATTAAATAGTCACCTGTTGCACATTAAGTCAATGTAAAACACGCAACCATGGTATTTTTTTGTGGAGACTTTTAATAATATGTCTTTGCTTTATACAACTGCTAATTAAAACATTAGTTCAACTGATGAATGATTCTATTAGTAAGCTCTTAAGTCATGGGTTTTCTTTGTTTGGGGCTGAGTTATAAAAAATTAACTGTAAAAAAGGTGGCTACATATGTTTGTTTAGCAAATGGCAATATGATAGAATATCATGCTCATATGTTTAAAGTGAAATATTTAAAAATGTTCACCTTTTTGTATTTATATTTAATATTTTATGTAGAGAATAAATTAAGTAAACAAAGTATTTGTGGTCAGTGACCTGTAGCTGCTGCTAGAATGAAAGTGTGTGGGAATTAATATAGCTGTGGTGATCTTAGAGATCTTTTCCAATCCAAATAGTTCTATGTTTCTAAGTGATGCAAAATTTGCAGGACACATGCAATACTTGTGGGTGATTTAGGAGTGTTCTTAATGTTCACAGAAGTCAAAGCATTTAACAAACAATGTTTGTGTTTTTACAGAACTTCATTCTATTCTTGCCTCCGAAGGAAAATAAGGTTACTGACTTGCATTTATGAGCCTCTGGTTTCCCCATTTAATTCTTTTAATTTGATCCCTCTCTACAGTAGTTGTAAGAGTCATCTCTTCCCAGAGTTGAAAAAAAAATGCACCAGCATTACCTATTTTGGTTTGCTGATCTTTGTTTTAGTAATAAAATGCATTCAATAGTCATTTTTTATAGTGCTCGTGGGGCTGTTTGTGTGTTTCTTTGCTGTGTTGTTCAGGTGTAGTCAGCAGGTAGTTACTGACCCGTGAACATCCCAAGAGCCGCCAGCCCCGGTGCCTCTGTGCCCGGGGCACTGGTCCCCACTCCGGGCACAGATGGGTGCGCTCAGTTCAGGGGCAGCTGGGCTGTGACACGGGCAGGGGACACAACTGGCTTGGCCAGAAGCGCAGCCTCGTCCAAAACAACTGCTACCAAAGAAGTGGCTGTGAAACTGTAGTCCCAGTGCTATCATCCTGAGCCCAGGAGTTTTATTTTGTCAAACCACGCTCTCATTGCTACACTAGTTCCTAGCAGCAGCATTCTATTTTAATTGGAAAGCCTCAACCCTTTTCCTTATTATACTGTTAGTAAAGTTGGCAGAGAACTTCAAATCTGGCTGTTGCAGTATTGACAGTCTTTTCTCTTGATGACTTCCAGTACCTTTTCCTATTATTCCATATGTCACAGTTTCTACAAGTCTTACAAATTTAAATGTATATCCTGTTTTAGAGCATGGAATAATTTTTTTTTTCAATTATGCAGAACAGAAAGTTTTCAGATGTAATTAACTCATATGTTCCTCTAGTAGACCAGATTGTGTTAAACCCATGTAAAATACAATTTTGAGCAATTTAATAGTATGGTTGTCTTTCCCTTCGCTAGCCTGTCTTCCCCAGGAACAGGGGAAAGATGTTGGTGTTTGTTAGAGGATATTTCTTGTTATCTTCTCAGATGTGCTATACTTTCTCTAGATGAAAAGGGGTGAGTTATATTATAAAATGGAACTATGCAAGGAGGTTTGAGTATGGAATGTTTAATTTTACACATGTATCATAACGTGTGTAGCTGTGGCCAACAGACTTGGAATTCCTTGGACTGGATGTTTGTACAGTGACGTTTGTGGGGATTAATTGTTGACTTACTTCATGTGTAAAGCAGGCATTTTGGTCTTCTCTTTTTCTTAGGCTGAACTTTTCTAGGAAGCACCTTACATATTTAAGTTCTTGACAAGTCTGGCAAATGGATGTGCTGTTTGTGCTGGAGTCAGGATAGATGGCCCTTTGCTTGGCTGCATTCGTGTCTCACGTGAGAGGCTGCCAATGCTGTTTGTGTGTTTCTGTGTGTGTACGTGCATAGGTGTGTGTATGTATACAAATCAGTTTGCCCTGGTGGAATGGGGTAGGAAAGAGGCACTTGCAAAATTAACCCATGGGAGCAAAGGCTTCTGGTAAAGCTTCCCCTGTGTGGCCTGATCAATTCTTTTAGTCTTTCTCATGCTTGGTTTGTTCACATCTCCTGTTTCACTTCTGGTGAAACCAAAAGCTGGATTATTCAGTGGTACCTCAATTTCTGTTCTCCATGTATTGCAAGGTATTAAAACTTAATTGTATGTTTATTTTTGTTATCTCTGTGTTTGAAAGGAACATCCTGTTGTCTTTAATTTTGGCAGGGGAGCAAAAGAACCAAATACCATGTTATTTCTCTTCTGGTTGAAATTTATATGGTCTTGGCTCTTCTATGCTAGGCTTCAAACAGTTCAGAAATAGTCTAAAGCTTGGAATTGAAAGTGTTGAACCAAGAACCAGAGTATTTTTCTCCTGGAAATTATACTTCTGTACAAAAGGAATTATCTGATATTTTAAAAGTTTATGGAAGCTAAGTTTAAAAAAATTTGCAAAGATATTTATGTCAGTTGGCAAGTTCCAATGCATTAAAAAACAAAAAAATCTGTCTTCAGCAGGCACTCCCATATGGAAATGTGAGATTTTGACCTGCTACAGAAATCAGAAATAGCTTAAGGATTCAGCGTAGTTCTGATAATGATGCAATAGTTTTCTAATGCTTTCAGCTATAATATGCACAGATTACTGTTCAAGTCAATCTTAACTTTATTTTTCCATACTGTTTTATTTTTTTAAATTTCATATTTCCTTCATAACCCGAACTAACTTAAACCTCCAAATGTGAGATACAAAAGAGGAAAGCAATTTGGATTTTTTTCATATTTTTTCACATATAAGCATTGGATCTCTTTGTTTTAAAAACACATGTATCTGTTCTTACAGGATAAGTCAGAGGAGACGTTTATACAAGTTTTTTCATTATGACAAGAATTTTATATTAACTGAATAATTTATTTTCCATGCCAGATCATTTTACAAGAATTCTGATATCTAATCAGGCTGATCACTTCATATGGTCTCTTTCAATTTGCTTCAAGTGCAGGGAAGAATAAACAGATTCAGAGAGGAATTAAGAAATGCTCTCCTTCCCTCAAATCCCTGCAATGCACTTCTGCCATGTGAGGAAAGGAATAAAAAATTGGCATCTCAGTTCACCTTGCAGGGAAACTGATATTGCATAACTACCCCAGCAGTGGACTTCCGTCGCTAATGTGACAGGGCCAAAACTGTCTGAATTTCTAGCTTAAGGGGTAATGTCAAATCTTGAATACCTGTTTAAAACCAATGTTGTTAGGGGCTGTAGAGATACAGTAATGTTACAGACTTTTACCAAATTTGCACCAGAAAAATCTATTTTTCTAAGCTTATTATTGTATATTGTTAGAACATTCTCAGCTGACTACAAAAAATAGTTATGAACTTGCAAGGCATTTTAAGATATTTAGTTCTTAAATAAAATTTAGTGACTATATAAAGGTTAGTGAATACCCTGTGTATAAATACGATATCCAAGAAAATACGCCATGCAAATATTTTTCATCTTTTCAGAGTGGAAAAGTATAAAAGCCATGCTAAGCATAATATAATCAAAAAGCATAACTTCTGTTAAAAGTTGAAGTCTCAGTTCAGTAAAACAGTGTTGCAAGAAAGTCAACCAGCTGAGCAGCTACTTTAAACTTACACCCATGTATAACTACTGTCATTAATCAAGTAGCACATAAATCCTTCATAAAATTCTGCAATTCAGCCAAGCTGGAAAGGGAATGAGAGGCTCCTGTAAAACCCCAGGAATAAGTCCATAATAGCTGGTAGGAATAAAAATTGCTATTTTCTAATTCTGAGACTAATTTGTGTGTATGGGGTTTAACTATAAAAAGTAGCATGCTGTCATCCAAGTTGTTTGTCCATTTAGCTACAAATTACCTTCTTCCTTGAAGATGTTTATTGTGATGAAGTCTGGCAACAACTTCCCTGTAACAGTTTGTGAATCTGGACTATAACTGAGGTATAATTAGGTGTGCCTGTATTAGCTAGTTAGTAGTCATCAGGAATGCACGTTTGAGGCAAATATCTGTGTTTCTCTGGTAACTGCTCTTGCGGTTTGCAATGTGGAAGCAATCTCAGGGAGCACAAATGCAGGGGTTTAGCACATAACCAGGAAGTTGGGCTCTAGGATCACACCTACGGTAGCCCACTTGCCATGGGGTACTCATTTCCCAGGACTAGAGCAGAGCTGGCTCAAGTGAATACCCTGTGGAGGGAGCAGAGGCGAGTCCAGGGACCTTTGCACCAGTTTTGCTTTCCTGTTGTGCAGAACTAATTGCGAAGTTAATCGCAGCCAGCGAAACTCCTGTGGAAGGCAGGAGGACGGGGGGATTGGTAGTGCTAGGGGTGTGTGCACCCACAGCCAGGACCTGGCTCTCCTCCTGGGTGAGATAACAGACAGTAAGTGGTTAACTCATCCTGCAGTCCAGACTTTTGGTCTCCCTGGCAGACTGCGTTCACTGCAAATGACAGCGCCTTTCATCAGGGCTGTGTTTCTCCTGGAGGAAGGGCTGCAGCAGCTCACCTGGTTACTTGCAGCTACATGCTGCAGCCTCTGCACTTCCAGGCTGTGCAGCTTCTTTAACTGTGGAAAGCAACACTACGTGTACTAAGCAGTTCACAGAACAAAGAAGTAAGAGCTGCTTTCTGCCCTGAAGAATTTTTTTTTCTGGTTTTAGGCATGATGCGACAGGTTTCCATTCCATGTTATTGTAAATTAGTTGTTAGATGAAGACACATAAAAAGAATTTGCAGTTACTTGACTTGAACCCATAGATACCATAATTTGTTAGTTAAAGCACCAGTTTCTAACTGCCTTGTGATATATAATCGTCTTTGATAGTGGTATGTTTCACAGAAGATTAAAATAATAAGCAAATATAGTGGCGAAACAGACCCTGAGTTCAGTGTAGAACCAGTCTGCTGTGGGTTTGGGCTGGGGTAATATAATCTTTAGAGGTTCCATATTTTTTGTTCCATTTCTAGTCTCATCTCTTCACAGACATTCCTTGTAAGGTTCTCATTTGCTTGAAAACAGGGATCCAGTATTTTTGCTGGATTTACTGTGTCAAATACACCATCCCACTTCAGTCAGCACTGCACAAACACCTGTTTGCCACAGTAATGATGTGCCAGGCTCCCTCATACACAAGGTGCCAGCTCATGCTTGGGCCATGGTAACTGCTACAGCTCTCCACTGAGTTCATTCTGCATGTAGCATTTTAACTTAGAACTTAATGTCCTATTAGCTTTTTTTCAAGCAATTTTTGTTGACTCATAGCCTGGGTATTTTGTTTTGCTTGCTGCTTTTATTTAATTATGTTTTTCTTGTATGTAGAAAATGCTTTTTTTCTGTGTCATGTAAATAGAAGCAGTGCCTTGGGATGTTTTCTACAGTATGTTTGTCTGGAATTTAGTGAGTGCAAAACATACAGGTTATCAGTGTGAGTTATAGTGGGGTTTGCTGTACTTCTGTATATCCATATCAGAAATTTGTAGAAGACTTAGATAACCACAAAGGCCTCTGCAACATACTTGGGGTTTCCATGGAATGCTGTTTGCTCAATTTGTGCACCAAATGTGGCAACTAATGTAGAAGTTAGCAAAGCTCCTGACTCCAAAGCTGTGTCTATAAAGAATACAATGGACAGATGCTTTCCTGGTCCTTTCCAGCAACTCTAATGCTAAAAACACTAATGCTTTCTATGATTTCTCTAGTTTTAATTTTAGTTGGGTTTGGGGGCTTTGTTTTGTTTTGTTTTGTTTTGTTTTTTAATCCAGCATCCTTAATTTCAGTACAGAAATCTATGTAGTGTTTTGGTCTTAGGGTCCCAGCACCATAGCTGGCATTTCAAACTTGTATTGCTAAGAATTCTTGCCTAGAAGGTAACTAAATCTGATTGTTCTTTTTAACAATTCTTGTAGGGTTGATTTCAGTTACACAGAGCTGTTGAATAAACAATGATGCTTGAATTGCCTTGAAAGTATCTTCTCAGAACTGCCGTAAAATCCTTGATGGATACAGATGTATACAGAGCTGGCCTTACATTGGCCTTTGCCTGTTGAATGTAGTAGGAAATGTTTAGAACTAGCACATTTTCTCATGCTTATTCTAATGTAAAATTGTGGTAACTACATTTAATCATTTACTAGAATGAGGAGAGAATATTGCAATACGTCTTCCAACTAAGATACATGATCTACTAAATCAAACTGCTGCTTTTGGAATAATGACAGGAAATTAAATGAATCTCAAGAGAAGGTAGTACCTCCCAAAGTCAAGTCTCATGCATCTCATGAGAAAATAATGCAGTGCCTTATTATTGTCTGTTGTTTGTCTTGTTCATTTCCTTGCAAAATAGTTGGTGTTCTTCTGCCTTGAACAAACCCAAGTTTTGAATCAAAGAGCTTCTTATTGTGTTCTTAGTTGTTATTCCATCTTGTGCTGCTTTTAACCTGGGCGGGGGCAGGGGGCGGAGGAGAGGTGGAGGAAAAGGGGGGTGATGGGGTGATTTAATTAACCCCAAAATAACCACCTGAGAACAGACCAAAATCCATTCCTGAAGCACAAAAGGAAAAATAGTTAAAAGGAGGAATAAATTATGAAAGAAGTATGTCATGAATTAAGTCCATAAAGAATGCCAAATACCATGTAGAAAATGCTTTCTAAAAAGGTCAGGAAGTATTTTCATTAACCTTGAAAGAAAGACTATTTTGTTAAACACAGTTTAAGAACATTTTCTTCCTGTTTCAATAGCACTGTTACGTAGTGTAGCTGTTGGTTTGCTGCTGTGAACTTTCTTTGTATCTTTAAATATGTGGAAAGGTTTATTTAAATAAATGTTTAGGAATGGTCTTACTTCTGCTGGGTTAAGTATATTTTGGAGCACCATAACTGAGCTATTAGGAAAAGATGTAGCGTGAATTGTTTTACAGACTACCTAGAAGGAATTTCTTCATCAGTTTGTTTGAATTATGGTAAGGAAGAGAAATCTTTCGTAATACCCTTGTACTGGATAGCACAAAGCTAAAAATCTCACATGGTTGTAGCAGGCAGTGACTTGAAGAGCACTGCTTTCTTCCTATTATGGAAAATAGTGAGCAGCTTTTAGCAGGAGGTGTGGGTCTGTCACGTAAACATACGGAGAGCTTCACTACCAGCTCTGTGCAGTACATACACACAGCAACAAGGGGACAAAACCACGCTGACTGTTGAAGGAATACAGTTTGTACTCCCCAAAATGCAGCAGCTGCTCCAGTCTAGTACAAAAGAACATTTTGAATCTGCATTTGTTAATCTGCACACATAATCCTGGCAATCTGCCTGCCTTTATCAGCAGAGAACACACTCTGTCATCGCAGTAGATGGATCATAACAAAATCTTTGTTCTTACAAACTTTATGGAGTTTAACATTATGAGATTTTCTTTTCCTGAGGTAGAATGAACAAAATATCTTAAGGTCTCCATAGCATATCTATTCTTCTTGTGTGACAGTTAGGGAAACGCTGTAAGTAGCAGTTCATGTCCATTGTTTATAGGAACTGTTTAGAGGTAGATATTCTCTGAACTGTTAGGTTTATATGAACTAGTAGGAAATTGTATTACCTTGCAGACCTGCATCTCCAAATCAGCCAAAGCAAAATCCAGTAGAATTTATCCTATGTAAATAAAACAAGATTTATAGTAAAATATTATCTGGTGCCTTTTTGAATATTTTATGTTATAAATTGACTATAATAGGGCTCTCTGTAGCAAATTAACTATCTAGTATAAATATAAATGATGATCAGTTTTCCCTCATGTATCAGAAGATCAGGAGGAAGGATATCTCCCAGTATATTTCTTTGCCTTCCCTTCCGTGAATCTAAGACCAGTGGAAAAATTAGTAAAATGTATGTCAGAAAGAAATCCTTCAGCTTAATGATTTTAGAAAAATGGATAAAGTTATATTTAGCACAATTTATATAATCATCTAGCAGTAGCCAGAGATCCAAATCAGTCAGCTGTCAAGACTGATGACATCCTTCTAAAGCTGAAATGGCAAGAGCTTTTATAAGATCTAAGTTGGGTGTTTGGAATACAATTTAGAAGACACAGCAATCCGCATTTATGACATAAGTATGTACAGTGTGAAGTGTGTATTGAAATTCTTTTAACTGTTTGGTTTGATAAAGAAGTTACAGGTTAAAAATATTCTGGCCTTTAAAAAAAGGAAATTACAAGAAAATCAGAGAGAATATGTAGATACTGGGTAACCATGTAATGGGTCATCAGATTAATTTTACATGATGCAATTATTAAATATAATATATATAGTATGTAATATGAAATCTTATTATATAGGGACATGTTTCTTAAATGTGAAACTGATGTATCTGTTACATTATTAAAGGATACTCATATATTGAAGTAAATTGCAGTACGTGGTATTTAGGCAACAAACCACTGCAGGAGGTGCCAATTAAGGGCTGTTGAAAGATAGACGACATTCTCTCCCTGTTTGTCAACAACATTTGTTCAAAGGTGTAGTTACAGAAGTTGTACCACCTCACCCTCTTTTTACTGATGCTTGCCTGCTGACCTGCAAATTATAAATTAATTTCCAGGATTCTGGGGTAAGGGGGGCTTTATTTTGCTATACCAGCTGTCAGAAGAACCCTATCATCAGAAAGAAATTTAAGGAAAAGGAGAATTTCTAAAAATCTCTTCTGTAGTATTAACTCCTTGATTTCTCCTGTGTCTGTGTGAACATAAGCAGTTCATTCCCTTCCTTTTAGTAGCAGCTCTTTGATGTGTGGGCAGGTAACATCTCTCGGGCACTTTGTTTCACAAACCTTTTCTTCATTCCAAATGCCTCCATTTGGTGCCTGTCTTTCTTGACAGGCTGTGCTGGAAACTGGACCCAGGATTGCAGCCGACCTTGTCAAGGCTGGTAGGGCACGTGGCTCGTGGTGTGGAGTTTGTGAGCTAGAGCCTGCAGGTGACCCGTGTGTGTGTCAGCTGCCTCTCCTGCAGTGACATTCACTGCGTGCTCCCGTTCAGGTGGTGACAGTCTCTAACCTCAGATCGTGCCCTCTGACCAGCGATTTACTGATGTGTTCTCCACTCTGGTGCAAAAGGTTAATACAGACTTTTTTCTGACTCTCTTCTCCATCATATTAAGATTAATTTGGAACTGATGATACCATATGCTGCTGAAACATGCTTTGGTGGAAAATACCCTGTACTTGATTTCCCTTCTTAAGGGTATTCTGTGAGGTAATAAACATTTGTAAAAGCTTCCTGGTCTATTACACAGAAAGAATTGTGAAAATCCCACTGGTATGTTTCTGGGGCGTTGTTTTGCCAAGACAGACAATTCGCTTTGAAGCATGGACTGAAAAAAAAAAAAAAATGTTAGAGTGAATTACAGGACTATGCCAGGTTACATCCTAATACATAAAAGAGAAAAAATGAAATGGACAGAGCGGTGATGGAAAGAAAATTCAGTTCACCATTATTAACATTTCACTTCTTTGTTTGTTTCTTTTCCTTACCCCTCTTCTTAACTTCCCTGCTCCCAAAAGCCAAACCGAACCATCTAATGATAGTTAGAAGATCACTGTAAAGACAGCTGTGTGTATGTGAGGTTAAAAAAGGTAATAATGTTGTGACTGCCCATAGAAAGATTGTAAATTAATGTAGTTCAGTATATCATTTTGTCAGGGAAGTCTTAACTTCTGTGTTGCTAAATGCTTTATGGTAAAATGTATCTTACAGGTAGATACCTGCAAAGGATCAACTTATTCCAACTCCTGCTTTTAGCTCTTCCTCAGCAACAGGAAGAAATACAAAGAACACTTAACTTACGCAGTTGGGAAGTAAAATAGCATGGTAACACTGAAGTTGATAAAGAAATATGTATATGTGCTACCAAAGAACTGCTAGACACAAGCAAATCTTGATTCTAAAAGTATGATGCATATGTATGAAAATTATTATTTTTCCAGGTCAGAGCTTTGGGGGAAAAAAAACCCAAATCCCCCTAAAGTATTGTGTACTTTCAACAAGAGCAGCAAAAACACTCACATGCCTCTAAGCACTGAGGGATAATTTATCTGGTTTTCCCAGAATGTAGGGAAACTGAGAACTCATGCAACAAGCTACATACACCTTGGTATTATTGACTTGTACTATTTATGGGAGAAGGAGAAGGATAATAGAGCCTTGCTTGTTCTAACAAGATCTAATGTCTTAATGACTTAACACAATTATGCTCCTATCATATCTGTGGCTGTAGTGTCAACTATTTCAGGTTCCTTTTCTTAAACAACTTTAAACTTTCCTTTGCTAGAGAAGGCCATCAGATTGTTACCTTTCTGATTATTATAGCTTGCCTTTTTTCAGCTAAGGTGGAGCCTTCCATTTCTGTGCGACTTACTTGATTCTCTTCTTACCCTACCAAATTTAGAGGGAGAACTGATTGCTCCTGTAATTCGTCGTCTTCCCACAAATTTTGCCATCTCTTTAAACTTCATCAGTGATGAGTTTCCCTTCCAGGCCACTGGTAAAAATAGTAAGAGATGGTGAGCTGATAACTCATTCATATGGTGTTTCTTGAAAAATTCACCAGTTCATTGCTGATTCTATGCTCAGGGCCGCACTATAAATCCGTTTAATGTATCCAGCATTAAGAAGTCTCTTTAATCAGAATGTATTAGTATCAAGTTAGATGCCTTACACTCATAGTAAGTCTTGCACTTTTCACTTATAAGTTAATTTAGAAAGTGGCTTATGTTCTGTTGGTTCATGTTTAAATTGGCATGTGTTCATTTCTCATATATAAGTCAAGCTTGTTGACTCTGAAATTATTTTACATCAGACAGAAGAAGGATTTGGGGCATTAAAATTATTTGTATTGCCTGTTGACTTTCAAAAGAAAATCCATTGTTTCATGCCCTCTAATCTTTTGGAATGTCCCCAGTGTTCTTAGACTTATTGGAAGAATAGCTCAATGTGTACAGATTACTCCTCTTTAAATCCTTTTGTCATTTTAAAAACATAGTATTTTTTTCTTTCCCTGTTTGCTCCAGACTGAGATGAAGATTTAGGTTAAGCATGAAACTGGCAGACTTGCAGATAATCCAAAGACTATCAAAAATTAATATATTTTCTAGAAGACTGAATTAGAACTCCCTTTTAAAAAAGGGAAATACGTTACTAGTGTCAGCTTGCAGGGCAGTATGTTAACCCCTAACAGAATTGAGCTATTTCTCTATAGGCCAGTATTTCCCACCCTTATATACAACGACTGTCCTCAGTCATCAAAGCAATGAGCTACAAGCCAGCTTTTGAAGGCTGAAACCTTGGACAGCAGCACAAAAGCCTGTCAGCACTTCGGTGGTTTAAAAGGCGCTGTGTTTAGTGGTGTGATAACTGCATGACTCTGCTGCCACTTACATCACTTTTTGCCTGTATGAAGAAGCTCTTGGTTCATATTTACTTCTAGATAACGTGCATCTTAGCTACCATCTTGATGACTAAATTAAGGATAAATCATGCAAGATTGCTTTCACAGTATTCTAAAATATATTCTATTTTGACCGTATTGTCACTTTTGTTGTCTTATCCAAATCGTAGTCTGCTAAATGGTGGGTTGTGGTTTTTTCCTGGCAGTTATTTTATCTGGAAAAATACCTACCATTCTTCCAGTACAACCATTGACTGAATTTTCCTTTAAGTTTTCCTGAAGGCATACACTGCTGATTTTTCATTCTTTGCATTGCTTCTGTGCCTTCTTTGAAAAGAATTTAAAATATGATCTGAATTTGCAAATTTAATCCTAGTCCAATGACGTTTTGATTTTGTCTTTTGTTCTACTTAGGAGTGGCCTATATCTCTGTTCTACTGGTTATTTATTTTACAAATTCTTTCTTGTACAAGTTCTTACAAGCATATTGGAGATAGCTGCTGGACTAGAGGAGAGTGAGCCAAGTTCATCCCTTTGCCAAAGGGAAGGCTGAAGTGCAGACCAAATAGCTGTGGACTCTGATGAGCTTCCTTCCTGAGCCAGCACATACTGAGAATAGTTCAAGAAGGCCTTCAGGATGTAGTTCTGAGAAAAAATGTGAGAGATTAGAGGGCTTAGGAGGGGAACTGAGTCTTTGAGGGGACTTAGAGTGATGACTGGGTGAGAGAAGTGAAGCATCTCCAGAGACTGGAGCTCACAGTTCATCATTTCACAAAGCTTCGCTGATATAGAGCAACTTCACTTCTTCCCACTTTGCACCTTTCTGTTACTAAAAGATAATCACAGCCAAGTGCTTGGAGGTGTTTCCCCAAAGTGCTTGAGTTATCCTATCAAAAGGGCATCATCAATCTGTGACACTCCCAATAAAGCAGAGACTTCTAGATCTGTGTGTAGGCATGATGTGATAAAGCCTTATCGCTTGGAATATCTTCTTCCAGAATGGTGGTAATTTTTTTTCTCCCACAGTATAACTCCCACCACTCCTCCTCTGCTTCTCACAACAGCATCAATATACATGGTGCTTTACAGATTAAAATAATACACTGTTAATTTGTTGGCAACTATTATCTGTTACTTTATTTTCATAATTTCTGGGGGCAAAATAATGGATTGATATTACAGCAGGAAAATACTGAAGAAAAGTATGGGTATAATAATTGAACTTGTAAAATAATGTTTTTAACTTCTGCACTTGCTGTTATGAAAAAGCATGTTACAGTAAGCTTATATTTACAGAAACTGTTTTTGCAGTCTTTTACATATTTCAGATGCCTTTTTAGAGGATGCAGTTAATTGCATTTGCATAAGCAGTTTGAACATGGTTACATATTGAAAGCTTAATGAGGTTTTGAGGTGAAATTGTAATGCTTGGTGGGTCACTTGTTTTTCCCTGTTGTAAATGTCTGTATGCAGTAAGTAGTGCTTAAGGTAGGACTGCTTACTATTGCAGTGAAATATTTATTAAATTAATCAAATGCAGAGTAAAATTTGGAGGCTGAGTGAGAAGACTATAAAATCAAGTCTATATATTATTTATTTATGTGAAAGAATTGCTTGTCTTTATCTCACCAAGCAGCATGTTCTATCATAATTATACAGCATTATATTTGCAAATATGAATGCATTCAGTACTAGACAGTACATTCTTTATCATTAATTAGAAGAGAATTCAAATTGTTTCATCCAGTGTCTTGGTGAAATACCGGGGTGTAACAGCAAGTTTTCATGTTGGATCAGGGCAACAGAGGAAAGAACAGATCGTAATATATATACATAAAATATAAAGAGCTAAACAGGAC
Source organism: Mystacornis crossleyi (assembly GCA_013400655.1). Classification (NCBI taxonomy): domain Eukaryota; kingdom Metazoa; phylum Chordata; class Aves; order Passeriformes; family Timaliidae; genus Mystacornis; species Mystacornis crossleyi. The sequence goes on along the minus strand of VYZQ01031786.1, from coordinate 31,580 downwards.
TTGTTAAGCAAATGTCTGGTAGTGGTTAATTGTTCTATAAAACTGGTCTGTTTAAAAACCCCAATTTTTTTAATACCAATAGTAGTATATGTAGAAACAAAATTGAGGGTATTATTTATATATTTAACTGTGTATGAAAAAAAAAGTTTAAAAAATTATTGGTAGTGCCAAATACTGGAAAGCTAGGAAAAGCCAAAGTGGCGTTTACATTTGCAGTCTTGGAACTCTGGCAAAAGCATGATGTTAATCTCTAAAT
>VYZQ01031786.1:14821-31097 GCA_013400655.1 Mystacornis crossleyi | reverse complement strand
GCCTGCAGAGCCAGGGCAATGGGAGCCTGCAGAGCCAGCCCCCTTCCAGGGGCTTCCTGCTGCAGCCCTCCTGTGCTGGCACAGGCCGCTTTGCTGCTCGCGCCTGCCTGCGGCGTGGAGCTGCCGCACATTTCCCGGTGGGGGCTGCACAGGCTCGGATGGCACGAGGAAGTTGCAGGCTATAGTGCACAGAAGGGAGAGGAGTGAGGGATGTTCATGTTCCTCTCGTCTGGAGCAGCTGCTCTGGTTGAGCTTCTCTGTGTTGGTTCTTTGGACACGCAAAACTGATTTTGTTTTGTCTTGGTTTTTCCGCAGTATGAGTGAGTTGTATTAAACGCGTACTTTGGTTTGGATTTGATAATACATTTTTAACTACCCAAACAATGTAGCAAGGGTTACCCCATGCGCTCTTTGATGGCTTGTATTTGTTTTGCATCCAAGTGCAAAGAGGATAAATGGGAAGAGTTCCAGGCACAACAGAAAGCATGTGTATTCGTGTAAATGTTCCTATCAGTTTATCCTAATAGTTTTTGAATTTTTCCTTTTTATTTGCAGCAATATGAACATATAAAATTGTCTTTCTGAAATGAAATTTTATTTAAAGTGAGGATTACAAGTGCATGTGTGATTGTTCTCCATCAATAATTATCAGATTGTGAAATAGTTCTTCACTCACAAGGTAGCCCAGGTCTGTACCCACACCTTTCAACTGTCATGGGATAATAAAATAATGCATTAAATCAATATATCCACTGTAGCTGCATTATATACACAAAGTACACATTATTTACTGGAAGCTAAAATACCACAGAGCCCTCTGTTCAGGGATAACTATGTGTACATTGTCTTGTAGGCTTGGCATTCCTCTAGCCTGGCTTCATTCTTGGGCCTCTATAGTACCTCTTGCCTTGCTTGATGTATGTCCATATGTGCCCAACACAGAACTTAAAATAAACATCATAATTTTTAAGTACACATCCTAAAATAGCAACTATTCTGTGTCTAAGGATGAGTAACTAACATTTCTAAGCAAACCCTAAATTATCTAAACTATGTTCTAAAGCACATTTTAAATTACTGACAAGTTTTCATGTTTAATATAAAGTTCTGCACAGTCTTTCATACCTATAATGTGTACTGTAAGAATTTTCTTTGGCAAAATTGCATAGTGATTTGGATTTATCATATGTCCAGGTGATCAGGTAGATGCTTAAATATATCCTGCCTGTTACCTGTGACCAAAACATGTCCTGTGATATTTCTTCTTCAGTGAGAGCTGTATGCCAGCTTTTCTAAGAGTGCCCATTCCATCTTGTTCTATCACAGTATTGATTTTTTTTTTTTCTTTTTCAAATACTACAGCTTGACTTGCATATGCAGACAGCCAACTTTTTGTTTGATAAAATTTTCCTTTGGGTATTTTAGGTAACGTAAGTTACAGATACTGCCTGCAATTCTGAAATAACACACTTGAAGCCAATGATTTTAAATTGATTGCTGAAACGTCCCATAATGTGTCTCACATGTAGTTCAGCCAAGTTTCTCAATAATCGTCCTTTCCCATTTACGGATTATGGGATTTCAGAGTTTGGATGCTTGAAAAGAAAGAACAGATGTCAGGCAATTTCTAATTTTAATGAGCAGGAGGTTTGGAAAAAAACCAAACAAACCACAGACATGAAACACAGAGCAAAATAAGGCATTCAGAAATTAAGAAAAAAAATGGAAAACAACAGTTTCTACTTTTCTTTGCTTTACGTAGTCCAATCAGAAAAACCATCAATTAAGTCCTTGCGGCAGTACCTCTCCAGGGATTTTCGCCTGGCTCGATGTCATTCCTCAGTGCTTACTCCAGCTTCTTTGCCACCTCATCCAGTTCCTCCAAATGTTCCAACAGCCAAACTGCCCAGCAAAGATTTTTGTTCTGTGGTTTTCCACTTTTGGTTGATGGAACAATGTTGAGAATCGCTGGAACTGCCTGAGCCTTGCACAGGGCCTGCACTGATCCTTGCATGGCACTACGTGGTACTGCTGATGGGACTTCATGTTTACAGCTGGTGGTCTCTGAATCCATTGTGTAAGGACAGCTATAAAATACTTTCCAGCTCCTTCCCTCCGTTCGTCTTCCCTCCTCTTTCTGATTAACAAGGTGGTTTAATCATTGAGGTTCATGTATGGGTGTCCCTGCTTTTGCCAAAGGAAAGATTTCATCTTGTGAAGGGCTTGTGTGGTTTCTGGACATGTCAGCATGCACTGACATATCTTGTGCTTGTAGCACAAAGTTTCCAATAATACTGTTGGTGTTTATTGGTATTCTTGGAAGCAAAGAAAATATGCTCAATCTAGTTATTGCCATCTTAAGTAATTATTTTGAAAATGCAAGGATAGGAGTTACCAGTTTTCCCATTTCTGCCTTGTGATTTTCTCTTCAGCTGGTTTCTCTGTTTTCTTTCATTTATCACCATGCTCTCTAGCTCAGCTTGCCTTAGTTGGGGAGTAAAGGAGGAGGGATGTTTTGCCTAAGAAAATGGTTGTTTACTACAATGTGAATAGGTTACTGCTCCAGCTGACTTCACTGTTTCAAGAGCTGCTAATTATGCAACATCTCCTGGAATAATAACATTACAAACCAAAAATGCACGAGGAATGAGAACACGATCGTGTGGTTTATTGTTTTAATCTTTAAAAAGACTTAAGAACTGGCAGTTATTTCACTACCGAAGAGAGGTGGATGAAGGAGACTTTCCGATTCATTTTCATGCCCTGAAAAGGGCTGGTTGACAAGCAGATGCTTGTGAAGGATGAGAATGGGCACTGTTTTACCTTGCTTGCCAGCTAACTAAGAAGTAGCCTCTAGTTCACAGTGGTCTCCTGTTCTATCTTAATTCTTTGGGTAACACATTTTAGTGCTTTCTGTGCATAGGCTGCCATCTAGTTACCCGGTTCATTTTTCAAAAGAAAGTTTGCTTGAAGAAATTGTACCCCCTGAAGATGGCATCATATCAATAACTACTTTTCATGCCTTTACCAAAGTAACGTTCAAGAAAAGCTTTAGTTACTATGTCAATGACCTTCCCATTTTTGTGAAATGCCCATACAAAGACAATCCACTGCCTTATTAGTATGCTGCTTGAATTCCAGATTTTTTTTTTTTTGAGTGATCGTTGGCAACTGCAGTCCTTCTTGTAGGTATCCCGTCCCCAGCACAACCCTTTTCTGGGTACCAGTCTGCTCCTGTTGGTCTGCAGCAGTTCCTGACGCAGGCAAAGCCTGGATATGACCCTGTGCTTAGCAGAAGCTTATGGTGATGGAAACTGCTGCCAGATGTCCTGCAGAAATCTGCAGCAGTAGATGAAGTGGACATCCTCGGGTCCAAGTAATCTATTAAAAGGGATTATTGGTACCGCACACTCTCTATGAGGGCACGCAGATTGCTCTTTCTTAAGAATAAAATATATTCCTTAGTACAGTTGATTTGAATAATGAAAAAACAGATCTTAAGTACAGTAAAGTAATTGCTTTATGCCTGTGTGTGTATATGTAGGAGTCTTTCTCTGAAGAACCTGTACTTTATTTCAGAGGTTCAAGATCTGTCCTAAAGTTTGGTGTTTGGTCCAGATTAACCAAACAAGTGGAAACTCTTTTTGAATATGTTTATTGAAACAACCATAAAGCAGCTTTCCCACTTCTGCTATAACGTCACTGTGGGCCATATCCTTGTTTAGCAGCCACCGTTGTGGCTGGCCTGTCCTAATCCTTTAATAAGTAGATGAAAAAATGTTGGTCAGCTGTCTGATTTAGTAATGCTATTAGTCAGCAGCTTGTCACTTGCAAGGTTTTACTACATTAACAGCCATAGAGAAACAGATTTCTTGTGATCAGTATAATTTGGTGTGTCTGTTTTAATTATTCAACACTGCTGATAGAGTTCATTTAAAGTAGGAGACTAGGAAATTTCTTTTGACCTTGGCTGGTATTTTAGCAGAAAATTTTTGTCCGGGTCTATTTCCCTCTCATGTCTTACTGTGCTGTGTTATGGTCTATAAATGTGATATTCCTAAAAACCTTCGAAGAAAAAGTCAAATAACTCCTGTTCTTAATGTAATTGCCATTACTGTAATGAGTGTGATGACCTTATTTCTCTGTCCTTGCATGGTTAATAAAGAAACAGCAAGGAAGTTATCAGGAGCCTGTTCGTATGCAAATGCAGGAAGATTTCATATTAAGTTTTCACATAAAAATTGAAACTAGTTTTCCTCTTTTTGAAGATAGCATGTTGAAATGACCATGAAATGACCATGTTTTGATTTCTTAAGCCAGTATTTTGCTAGATCAACAAAGAAAGCTAAGCCTAACAAAGATTCTCATGATTCTTTCCTAAAAACAGAAGTTTGTGCATCAGCAGTTTAACAAATATGGTGATATCTGACATGTGACAGAATGAAGTTGTCCCTAGGTCTTGGGTGCTTACATGTCAGAGGCATTAGCTTCAATTCTACGTTTTTTGCTTTATCTAAGGTGCTGCATGATACATGTTTTCTCCATACATGATAAAAATACAAATTTGGACCAAGAAGGATGGTAACTCTCAAAAACAAAGATGGTTTTTACGAAAAACACCCCAAATATCTTGTTTATAACTAAAAGTTGTTCTTGAAATGCCTTCCCATAGCATTTAAGTCTGTACTTCCAGTTTTGCATTTTGGCAAGTGTCTCACACAAGTTCCAGCTCGGAGGCACGTTTCCTGAGGAAACTGAGTAGAATGTAGGAGTTAAAAACATACCCTGGAAAGCCAGTCCCAGAACCTTGTGCAATTCAGTTGGAGATTTCCATTGATAATTTGGCCCTACTTTGATCCTCTTTTGGTTTGAGAAATGAGGGAAAAAAACCCAGGTAAGTTATCTCTTCTCTTGTAGGAAAGGAGTGTTCTGTGTTTACCTTTTTTTTTTAAAGAAAAAGCTTGATAGAAGTGTGATTATATTGAGAGTTCAGTTTTTGAAACAGGGTAATTGAACAAACCAGTATATTGTACTATTCATCACTGCAGTTAGAGCATCATTAGTTCTATGTGCAGAAAGCTCTTTATTACAATTCAGTTCATCAGAAACCAAGGCCACTGGCAGTAGATGTGTTAAATGTTGAGAATTATGGGAAATACCATGCTCTGTATTACTTCAGGTGATTTGTTTAGCAAGTTATAATTGTAATATCAAGTTAGTTGCATGCCTTGACACAAATGGATATTTTACATTCATTGATCTTTAAACCTTCTAAGGATTGTGAGACAAGGGGTGAGAGTAGCTAACTAGTTTGATCAAAAAACAATGCAAAACTGAGATGCAGGTAAGTCAGAAAGCATGTGATGTCAGTTACCTGAGCTAAAAACGCTGCCATTCAAAACTGGCTGTCAATATTGAACTGTCACACAATTGAACTGGAAGTCTGTGTTGTAAAGTTTCAGAAGTAGCCTGCTCTGATCCCAGACGGAGCCGTGGCTCAGGGAGGCTTTGTCAGTGGGGCTTGCAGCACGCTGAGGCACAGTGCCAGGCTTCAGACATCCTTGTCTCCATTTCCAGTCTCATCTCTGTGGGTTAATACCTCAGCCCTACACATATATTTTATTTTGGGATCTCTGCCTCTTTTTCTCTTTGCCTGACTTCCCCTCTTCCGTACTTCCCCTCTTACGTACACTTACGTACTTCTGTCACATCCCCCAACCCTGAACTCCTCACCCCAAATTCTGTAGAAATCCGTCTTGTCCTGCCACTGCTGCTGCTTCTCCACGAGGAAGTGGTAGTTCTCCGGCACTCCTAAGGCTGGGTTCCTTCAGCAGATGTCCTGAGATGAGTATGCTTTGATATTTCCTGGTGATAACTGCCTCTGCAGGTGTTTAGCTGAGCTGCCAGAGAAGTTAAACCAGTGGTTTTAATGCCATTCCTATGCAGGTATGAGTGAGTCAGGAAGAGGGAACTACTTTTTTTTGATATATGGATAAGACAAAGCCTTGTTTTTCTTTTCTACACTCCTGTATTCTTCAAAGAGTAGTGGAGCTTGCTGTGAAAAAAAGACATTCCGATGATATTTAATACAATCATTGCTTGTTCTTGGTTTGAATGACCAGCATAAGGGCGAGGAGACAATGCACACAAGTAATTTTTGTAAGAGACTTTTGGGGTTTTATCTGGACAGGATTTGACAGTATATTCTAGGAAAGTCCTGAATTATCTTCAAAAACAAAGTCCTCTGGAAAGTTTGAGGCTCTGGCTACTTGCTTGTTGAAATGTGTATAACTGTCTTACCAGTTATCCTGTGTTACTTCCTTGGTTTAGTTTAAACTATCTAACTTACCAGTATTTATCTTTAAAACTTGGAGTACTTAGCATAAAGACAGTGAAGTGCCTTTGTGGTTTTTACCATTAGGCACTTGATTCTTCCAGTAAATAAGATACAGGAAACTTGCAATTGTTAAGTGTATTTAAAAAATTCAAAGTAGGCCATATGTAACTATAAAATAAGTCAAAATTCAAATAATGTGATGAATACCATTTGCTGGTTCTTGATTCCAATGTGTGTTGTGCAGGTATTTTTTTTCACTATGTCCTGGAGTAGGTCAAGGTCTCGCTTGGTTATGTCATCCAGAAAGAGTCTGGGAATCTCTTTTAGGTATTTAGTTAGGATTGAATTAGTAGAAAAAAATTATGAAGTTCCCTAACAAGGATAATGAGGAAATCCTAGGTTCAACTTACAAATACTATCAAAATGGTTAACACAGCCAATATCTGAACCTAAGAAATCCTTTTTATAGAAGTGAATTAAATTTCCTGTGTCGGATGTGTGTTGTCAGCCCAACAATGATTTTTATGTATTCATGTAATAGATTAATAGATTTTAAAAGTTAACCAAACAGAGAAAGTTATAAAAATGCTGAAAGCAAAAACCATTCCCCCTGCGTTGCAGAACCTGTCTCGAGGTGCTTAGCATGACTTGGTAATGCCTGGCTTTGCTGAATAAGCGTCTTATCAGAGTCAAGCCCTTGTTCTCCATGACAGTGCAGCAAGGAGGTAATTCAGCGTGATTGTGCCCTTGCAGGACAAGACTAACTAGACAGCTGGGGTTATTTTAGGATTGTGCTAAGCATAAATACTGTGTGAGGCCAGAGAAAAATTGCATCCAAAAATCATCAAGCAGAGCAGAACTGACTACTTCAGACTGCTCCGTTTTGTTGATTGAAATATTTTAGAACTTGTTTCCTTTGTAGTATCAAAATTGTCTTCATTTTGCTGTAAAAATGATGGTGAAATGAAGCAATAGCTTTGAAATCTGTAATAGAGTTATCACCTATTGGCTCTGCTCATGAATTCCTTCCTCACCTCCTGCAGTATTCAAGCCTTGGCCTATACTTTCCCTGAGCAGAAATTCGGCAGTTTTCCACTCCTAGTTGAGACTTGGAGTTTAGATGGTATCTCATTATGCTTGCAGATTCGTTTGAGGCTTGGATTATCTGGGGGAGGCTCTCTAGGAAAGGGGCCTGGAGGCTTAAGCTGGCCGGCCTCCTCAAAGCTGTTCTCAGACTCTGCAAGGACGCCATGTGCACAGGTGTGGGTTGGCGTGGTACGGAAGGAGATGCTCACAGTGCCCTTGGCTCACCTTTCCTGGGTGTTTGAGCCCATACTCACCTGCTGTTACTCTCTTTCTTTTACCATGGGTATGAGCAGCTCTTGTTTTACCTGTCTTTTTTCTTAACATATGTGTCCTATACTGATTATTCCATATATATTCTTGATAATCAGAGTAATTTTCATTAAGCTCTTGGAGTTACTGTTTTTTTACTGGAAAAATACCTGGATCCACACCTCTGTCTTCAGAAAGTAGAAGCAGTTGGTTACATGCTAACTATTGATGCAAGTGAGATATAAAAATTCTCCCAGCTAAATGCAGAGAGCCAATCTCTTGTGTTCTTTGCTCAAGTGCCTGATCTAGGTGAGGCAAAATCTTTAGTGAATTTTGCTAGAAATATATGTATTTGTTGTGCAATACGTGTTTCTATTTATAAAAGTCAGTCTGTCAAAGATCAAATCTTTTCTCTAAAGCACAGTGAGTTTAGGGGACTTTTATTAAAAAAAAAAAAAACCTCCAGGAAGGACTGAATTAATTATTTATTTCTATTTAGCATGAGGGTAACAATTATATCCTCTGTTTTCTTTCTTCCCCTTTCTTCAAGTACTATAGTGGGAAATGGGTTTGTCTGTTTTTCCTAAAGAGGGAGTTGAAAAGAGAACTCTTGACCTGAATATCGTTTAATGGAATATAATATCCTTAGTAGTAGGTAACAATGTAGGAGCTGTCTGTAATTTGTGATATTTATCCATAAGTATTTGTGTGTACAGTATCATATACACCTTTTGCTTAGTACACTTTTTAATGAAGTTGTTTTCAGTTCTTCAAGGGAGGTAAAGAAAGCTCTGTAATCAAATGTTAGGCAGACAGGAAAGCATTAGCAGCCATGCTCAGAACAATTTTTCTTCTGCAGTTCGGTAAGCTTCTTATTGAACTAAACGAAAAGCTGTGGAACCTACATTACAGGGCAGAAACTAACCAGTAATTACATGGGATTGTTAAGATTAGTAAATTAAAACTCTTGTGTTCTGTGCAGGCTGTAGCTGGGAAAGACAAAACCACATTTGTCTCTTAGAAAATAAAATACCTCTAAGAATCCAGCATTTTGTATTTTTTTAATATATTGCTGTGTTCTATTTAAGACTTTATTACTTTGCTCCACTGTAGTGAAGCAATCAAAGAAAAAAAAGGGTTGTTTGAATTGGCTTAAACCAAATCTCTGCATAACACTTATGTGAAAAGTGTATTATCTCCTGCGTTGTTAACTGCTGCTGTGTTGATCTTGACTTTTTGAAAAGATATTTCTCTAATTGTTTTGTATAATGTAATGTTACCATTTGGGATTTTTTAAAATTGTTTCTCTAAATTTTTTTTTTTTTTTGAATCATACATCTTTGTTTATGCCTTGCTGCAATTCTGGATGTGGGAGGTATGTGACAGCATGAAATCCTGCCTGGGTTTTTTAGGCTGTGTTATCAGAATGCTGCCACCTCAGAGGAAATACCAACATTTAATGTCCTGTCTTCATCCCAGTCATCAGCAGCTCCTGGGGGCTTCCTTCAGGCATTGTGTTCCAGGCTTGTCCGGAGAAAGAGGACATTGCTGAGCGGNTAATATATTGCTGTGTTCTATTTAAGACTTTATTACTTTGCTCCACTGTAGTGAAGCAATCAAAGAAAAAAAAGGGTTGTTTGAATTGGCTTAAACCAAATCTCTGCATAACACTTATGTGAAAAGTGTATTATCTCCTGCGTTGTTAACTGCTGCTGTGTTGATCTTGACTTTTTGAAAAGATATTTCTCTAATTGTTTTGTATAATTTAATGTTACCATTTGGGATTTTTTAAAATTGTTTCTCTAAAATTTTTTTTTTTTTTTGAATCATACATCTTTGTTTATGCCTTGCTGCAATTCTGGATGTGGGAGGTATGTGACAGCATGAAATCCTGCCTGGGTTTTTTAGGCTGTGTTATCAGAATGCTGCCACCTCAGAGGAAATACCAACATTTAATGTCCTGTCTTCATCCCATTCATCAGCAGCTCCTGGGGGCTTCCTTCAGGCATTGTGTTCCAGGCTTGTCCGGAGAAAGAGGACATTGCTGAGCGGCTGCTCCCGGTTTCTGCCCAGCTCAGAGTGGTTTCTGTTTCTCCCTCAGACAGAAAATGTTGCTTCCTTGCATAATTCACTCATAACTGCGGATCTGACTAGTAAAAGTGAACTCTCCCTCTTGATTTTTTTTAGCTGTACCTGAAATATGCTGTTCGGTGAGAGAGGCAAAAAAAAAAATCAGAACTTTATTACTATCAACAGAATTTCTTAAAGATTGGCGTTTTTTAGAGAACTTCAGCAGTTATGTTGACAAAGCCTGCATTTGGAAGAGTAGAACACTGTTTTTATAAGTGCAGTTTTAAATTTACTCTTTCTTATTGAGCATGGTGAATCAAGAGATGTAAAAGAATGCAGCGTGTCTGCTCTTTCCAGAATAAATGGAAGAAAACCAGTAGGGCTGTATGTGGAATTAAATAGTTTTCTCATTCTTCTTGTAACTCCTTTAAAAAAAATAACCCAGCAAACAAACCAAACTAAACAAACAACTATTTTAGATATAAGGTATCATATACGTTTATTTTATTGCTTGCAATTTTCTAGGGGAATAAATCCATATATGTTACTAGTTTTAAATATTTTCATTAATAAAGAAACTATTTATAAAACCAAAAGTTTGATTTTTGCTAGTTGAAAAAAGTGGCAATCTGTTGTTTGTTTCTCAGGATAATACTCATTCTTCTTTTTATTATTTACTGTTTTTGAAAAATCTTCTAAGTGTCTTGCCTGGATTATAAAGAAAATAACTTGGAGTCACTTTTGAGACTGAAGATGCTTGTATTTGATTGCTTGTATAAAATAAGGATCGTGGCATGGATCTAGCCAGTGTCGGTAAAAGTTTATTACACGTAGTTTTGATAGTACAAATTATTATCTAAGGTCATTCTTCCCTCTGTTTGTTTAAGTAGTTTGCACTTCAGTAATGATTTGCTAGAAAATGAGACTCAGTTAACTAATTGTAAATAATTTACTTTTCCTAATGTATTTATAATGTACTGAGCACATTGGCAGTTCTAGCAACACTTCAGTGGCTTTCTCTCTCCACTGGCACTCTACTTTAGAGGTGTTTTCCAGAGAAGCTGAGGATCCAGCATGGGGGGTGTGAAGGCTGCTAAGTTCCCTCCGGGGAGTTCCAGTGGTTGCTTCTCTTGCGGGCCGGTCTCAAAGCGCAGGTGTCGTAGCCAGGGAACGACTGATGGATCAACAGCTGGGGAAGAAGTGCTGCTTCCACACCTGCTGGGAGCTTCCTTGGTTGTCAGACCTCACATGGAAGGCAGCGTCCCCCCCGAAGGCAGGGAAGGAAGGGTGGAAACAATCCCCTTGTGCAGCAGGCAGTGTGAACAGTTCTTGCTCAGCCTGGGTGACTCCTAGCACACTCCTAGCAGTAGCCTCTACGAGGCCGCTCTTACGTCTGGCTGGAAAACACATTTTTGTGCACTACCGCCTCTTAAAAAGCAAATCCAGCATTTTCTTGCTGTATTAATGTCTCCATTTCATTTTTTTGGAGAGGTTCTGAAAATAGCACAAGGTTTTAACCCAGGTGCCATTCAGAGTAGGCAAGATGTAGCAAGGAAAGATTATCAGAGCAATGACCCTGGATGTCAGAGATGATCCAAATGTTCCCTTCTTTCCTGTGTGTTACACGTGCTAAGCTACCTTTCTGAGCTGGGAGCTCCTCCCAGAACTGCACGGATTTGTGTGGCTGACCAGGCTCTGCAAGCCCTCACAAGGATTTGGGGGACTGTACTCGTAGTTAACGTGATACTGTGACCGTTCCTCTGCACGGCATTGCTGGGCCAGCAGAGGACTGGTTCGTGCATTCCTGTGTAGCACCGCCGCCCTGCACGCTGGAGGGCAGGCTCCTCAGGAGGCTGGACACCGGCAATACTCTTTCCTTCTTAAATTCTTTGAGTGGCAAGATTCATCTGCCCAGCACTTTCCTTCACTCACCTAGGAGCCTGTATCAGTGTTTGTCCATACAGGTCTGTAAATAAGCTCCTAAGGCATAATAATGGTGGTGGAAGGAGTTTATTCAGGCTGAGTCCATCAGTAGTGGCAGCAGTAAGGAGGAGGTGCTGATTCATTGCCCAGCTGCTGCTGCTGCTGGGAGCACCCACGGGGTCTGTGGCAGACAGGGCTCTTAGGTCATAGCCAGGGTCCAAGGAGAATAAGCTTGTCCCAGGAAGCTGTCAGCTTCAGTTTTGTGAATGGCTGTTGAGTGTAGTTTGCCTTTTTTTTGTGAAACAAAGCAACTTAATTGCTTTAAAAAAATGGATATGTGCTGCTGCCTACTTCTGAGGCCAGCATCATCACTTGCATTTGTTATAAGAACACTAAGAGCAGTACACAGTCTGGATCTGTTCTTCTTTTTCGTGCTGGGAATTCTGGAATAAATTATGTGCATGAACTACCTTAGCTGTTATGACTAGATAGCATATTGCTGTGTGACTCATGTTGTTCATTGCTGTTATCATGGCTGTTACAGCTACCTTGTGAGATGTTTATATGAATTTTTTTTATAGTATTCAAGTGATGGTGTTAACAAGTGTTGGGGATCTTTGCATTGTAAGCTGTGTTTAAAGGCAGTGTTTTAAAAATACTGTCTTTGGAAATTGTTCGGATCTGTGGGAGATCTTGCTTAATACTTAGAAAGCTGTTTCTGATTTTGTTATCATGAAGCAGAAGGAAATGTGTTTAGCTGTAGGCACTGCCTCTAAAAACCACCATCATTTTGTTATTCAGTCACACAAATCTAATGTAAATCCTGGTTGTCGTTCTTTTTTTTGTTGTTGTTGTTATTGTATTGGGTTGGGGGCGGGGAGGGGATTGTTTGTTTATTTTGAACTATTACAAACTGTGAAATAGCCATCATCTTTATATATATAAAAAGCACTAGGAAAAATGTACCTCTTCTTTTAACAGAACGTATCTTGTTTTAAACCCAGTTGAGTATATATAGCTGTGGAACCTACATTACATCTGCATAGCATATCTAGTTTACTAGAAGAAAAATAGATGTTTTTCTATCATGTTGGGTTTTTATAATGACTAGTATAATCATGTCTTCTTCCTGGATTAGGACTTTAAATACAGCTAAACTTTCACATATTAATGCAGCATTTTCATGATGATGAAGGTTGTTTAGCAGGCAGTTTCACCTTTTATTTCCAGAACAAATAACATTCATCAGACAGGGGGTTTTGGTTTTGCTATGGGTGACAAATTTAAAAGATCTCTTTAGCTCTGTTAAAAGTGATGTGATGTTTGAATCAGTAAACTTGTTTATTCTGTTCACTTTCAGTTCTTTAAATTTGGTGTTAAATTTTACAGAAGTTAATTTAATTTGCAATTTAATCTGTGTTCTCCTGTCTGTTATGTTTGTTTTCATTTTTTTTCTTTTAAAAAGTGACAGCCAGACAGAAAACTTGTTGCATTTACAGTTTTGGTCTTTTCATCTTTGTGGCTATGTTCAGAAGCAATACATAAGAAAGTGATCTTTTAATTTGCAAACTAATCAGGTGTTGGTGCTTCTCACTGTAGAGCGCTCACTTGGCCATGATCGATACCCTCATGATGGCTTATACTGTGGAGATGGTCAGCGTTGAGAAAGTCATCGCATGCACTCAGCAGTATTCAACCTTCTTCCAAGCTGCAGAGGTACCCTATGACATTGAGGATGCTGTCATGTACTGGATAAACAAGGTATGAGTGCTGGGAAAGCAAACGAGGATTTTCTCTGTTGTCTGTATGATTCGATTAGACGTGAGAGGTTAGGGTATGTATTTATGTACGTAGGTATATCAGGGCTGTTCTGATACAGACTGTTCCTTCATCTGCTGTTTTTGGAATATAAAAAGAAAAGTTTGCAGAAATAAGTTAAACGTGTCTGAGCCAAATAAATGGGAAGTCTAAATTAATACTGTAATATATACTACATACGACTTCTTAGGTGTCACTGTCAGGTTGAGATGCCACAGTGCCCGCTCAAGGATCTCTTTTTGGCTCTTTAGAAGTTGTTATCTCATTGTGTATTTTGTCATGATTTAAACCCAAAGGTATTCTGTTTGTTTGAACGTATCTTGCTTGCAGTGATCTACCTTCGCTGCATAATCAAATCAAGTGACAAGGATACCCTGTTAATCAAATGTGACTGAGCATAATAAGGGACAGGCTAGTTTGTACAAAATAAAGCTAACAAGCAGTGACCTCAGGCTGCATCCGAGACTGACATTTGCTGGTTTTGCTTCAGAGCTGTAATGTGAAATGTTTGGTTTGTCTTTTTAGTTAACTGTGTTTGTGATTTATAGACCTTTTGGAAAACTTCTAATTTCTGTGACTTGTTCCTTAGAACAGAAAATTGAATGAGCTATTTTGTCTCTAGGTAAATGAACATTTAAAAGACATCATGGAACAGGAACAAAAACTAAAAGAGCATCACAGTGCAGAATCTGCAGGAGGTCAAAAGGTAGGTGTGGGAGTTAAAATATTTTAAACAAGAGTAAGCATTTATCTGTAAACAGGCATTGCAGACATTGAACTTTTAACTGCTTGTTAAAGAAAGCAAATTTGTAGTATTCATTTTGTTATTAGTTTTATCATTTCTATGAAAATACCCATTTAAAAGTAAAACTAACAGAGTTGCACTTTTTATAGCCAGTTGTCCTTTCTGACAAATAAATCTTTGATAGCAGGGAAACATCTGTTACATTAGTGCTAAGAAATTTAAGATTAATGAATACTTTAGAGTGAATTAAAACCCCAGACAGATCTGATATGAAAAAGACCGGAACTTTTTTTGTGGTTTTTAATAGTTTTTCCTTGTGTATTGCATGCATCTCAAAAGAGAGATCTGTACGTGATATCATGGGAAGGATTGCTCTGGCTAAGATCCAAAATACTGGTTGATTACAGGTTTTATTATATATACAATAAAAACAGGTTATGTTTGATTCCCTTTCCTAACAGGATTTTTTTCTTTTGTTTGCAGAGCTCAGTTAATTAAGTAGCATTATATACCCATCAAAATACATAGGGCTAGCAGACAGTTCCAGAGTATGTAAAATTCCTTGCTTCAGAAAGATCCTTTACCCTGTTGTGAGGTAATTATTTTTGAAGAATTGGTGATCAGTTTGAACACCTTTTGGTATTATCCCTGCACTTGAATGCAGAACAGATTTCCAAGCTGCTGCAAGGCTGTAATCCTCCTTCCCATCCTGGCCTGTTCTCACGTAAGCTGCTGCCTCCTTTTCAGTGCCACTCTGGAGCTGTGGCGGGTTACCAGCCTGGATTAGATGTTCAGCTTCAAAAAACATGAATGTAGCGAATATCTTTGCATTTGTAGGGTTTTTTTTTTTAATGTAAGGAATGGCAATGAAGGCTGATTAGGATGTGACTCAGCAGAAGAAAATGATGGTTCTTCCAATAATAGTGTGACCCTGGTGCAGATACCCTGCCACGCAAAATTTAAACAGAGGCCAGGGAGATAACCTGTGTTCCTCTGTCCTCGAGCGGTTTTTCTTTTTCCTGAAAATATAAGTAGGAAGTTGAATGTGGTTTTTAGGTCATCTTGGAATGATGAGAACGATTTTGAAAATCGAGAGTGCACGAGAGTCTTAATATGGTAAACAAATACATATCAAAGTGAAAATTATTATCAGGGCAAATCCACTAAATTGTCTGTATTTGTAAAAATCCAGTAATATTTATTTGCACTTACAGTTTGCAATTTATATTAGGAGTAAAAAGATAACATCTTTAGTTTATAATCTTCACTGTCAACATTTTAAAATCAATTGTTGAAAAATGTATGTAGTCTGTAACTGATGCTGTAAATGGACTCAGTGGAATAACACATTTACCTAAAAAATGATATTGTGGTGTTTTAAATGAATTTGGAAGCTGTAACACAACACAAGAACCCAATTCTGTTGGCCAAGGTACAAATGCATTTGCAAAATAGCAAAATCATGCAACAGTTGTCATATCATNTTCCTAAAGATAATGATCATTTCATGCATGCAAACATCCTAACTGAACCCTGTCTTTCTTCACTGAGGATTATACTGAATGCTGGCTTTACAAGGAAAACTGATGCAGATGCACTGGATGGGTCCATTGCATCAAATCAAGTTGGCCAGCATCTCCAGCAGGAGTTTCTGTTAAATTATCATGTGGCTCCTGTCAAGCACCTCTTAGTGCTGACTGCCAGATGCCCAGGTATTTTACACTGATTATCTGTCTCCATATTGCATCAGTCCATGGATCCCTCCTTTAAAAGCACAGAATCACTGATGGTATTGGCCTTACCTCTGCACCTCAGCAAAGCTCTGAAATAACTGTAACTGAATTTCTGTACCAGGCTTGGGTGTTGCTGAAATATGAATATAATTTTTCATTTCATGTTGTGCTTGGGTTTAGTCATTAGTAACAATAAATGTTCTTAGATTAAAAAAAGGTGAGCAGGGGGGAATTAAATTCTGCCTTTGTATTAACTAAAGCCCTATTACATGATTTTCCATTTTTTGGAAAAATTAAACTATGCTTCCATATATT
>VYZQ01031785.1:0-18496 GCA_013400655.1 Mystacornis crossleyi | reverse complement strand
TCTTCAAATGCCTCTGGTGAGAGTAAGTAAAGATGGAAGTTAGAGTGACCAAAAATTTCATTCTTCTAGGCTGAGATTCCTGACCTGCTGCCAATTTGTGATACAGGAAGTGCTCCCAAGGGCTACCCTCCGAGGGTACGGGGGTGTGCAGAGAGCAAAGCACGTGACCAGCAGCATCTGGCCAGCTGCTGTGCAGATTTAACTGAGAATATCCTTGAACTTTGGTGGTTGCTCTGGATCCAGATACTGCTTTTTATAAATTTTAAATAATAGATTCATATTTAGACATATTAAAAATGTTTTAAATGTTATATATCTGTATATATTTTAATGATATATCTTGATGGGGTTTCCCACACATCAGTTGTGAAAACACCAAAGCCGAAGCATCAACTTTTAATAACATTGTAGCAAATTCACAACAAAATGAAGTTTCATTGTAATATTACCACAGATGGTTAATGGGATCCACTACTGCTCTTATATACCACTCTGGAAAAAAAGGATCAAGTTGCTATTGTGTGATTTACTAGATCTGCTTTTCTCATCTCCTGACTCGGGCAGTTTTAAATATTTTTGCTTATGGACGGGCCATAAAGATTGTGCTCCCCCCCTTGAGTGTCAGAATCCCACTCCATGGCACAGCTCCCTGGAACTATCTGACCATCCTGTGCTGGCAGGAACCTCGTGCTGTACCAGCAGCCGTATTGGGATTCAGCCAGCAGGCTGCTCTTTTATTTTTAACATGAGCCCAAATTAGCAGCTGTGGGAGCTGAGCTGAGACTCCCTACCTGCAAGGCCAGCTAGCTCCCTCTGGCCAGCCTGGAGTTCATCTTTTTCCAGTTTTGCATCATTCAGTGCCTGGAGCCTCTCGGTGCATGTGTTAACCAGCTGAACCTTTTCCAGCTCCAGCTCGCTCAGCCTGGCCTCAATTTCACATATTCTGGCTTCTTTCTCATCCTTTGCGCTCTGCTTACAGAAATAACAATTATGTGTAATATACGTAATTATATAAAATAAGCACAAAGATGTGTGGACACCACTACTTAAAAATCTCAGTTTGGGGCAAGAAAGAAAACCAGCCTAAACCAGACCGATTACTTGTGTGAAAATAGCTAATCCAGGCAAAGAGGGTGCAGCACAATTGGATCTGAAGGCCGTAAAGAATAATTGACCTTACCAGGTGTAGGATATGAACATGATTTCCATCCTCTTGTAGCAGCCCTCCCTGTGCACTCAAATGCCTTCTCACAAGAGAGGATGAACATGCCCTGTCTGGTTTTCCTTCCGAAGATGCTGACCTGCATAAGGCGACCGTACCCTGTATTTCCCGTCCGAGAAACAACCAGCGCCCTCAGTTCGGAATTCCCAGTGCCGCCTGTCTGCAGCTTCTCAGTAATACTTGGTATTTCTGGTTCTGTTCTGGCGCGCACCCTCATCTCACCAAGGTGATTCCAGCTCCCGCCAGCCTTTCGGCAGCTGCTTTTCACCAGAGAATTATTCTTTTTTTGGGGTAGTGTTATAATATTATCCTCCTCTGCCCACTAACTGAGTGCTGTTAGAATTCCAGGGGCATTGCCTGAGCTTCTTCAAACCACAGCACCTGCACATTAAGGCGGAGATTTAAAACCAGACAACATTTACTGTCATAAAGAGACATAAATACAGCGTTGTTTGCACACCTTAAGCTCTTCTGCTTTGAGTTTCCAGGCATTTATTTCTTTTTTCAGCTGGGATTTCTCCACTTCCATTGCTCCAGCAGCTCGACCGTGCTGGCCCACGATCTGGGTCACGGTATCAATTTGCTTTTGGAAGGTCTCAACGATCCTTTCCTTCTCCAACACACGCAGTTTCAGCGTCTCACACTCCGACTGCGCCTTGTGTAAGCTGCCCGCTTCACTCTTGACGTGCTGGAGCTCCTGCATCCTGCTGCCGAGCTGGGAACGTAGCTCCCCGATTTCCTGGCCGGTAGCCCCCAGGGCTCTCTCCTTCTCCTGCAGACAGGCCACCAGATCTGACACTGTTCGCTCAGCAGCCTCCAAACCCCTCTGTTGGGCTGCGAGATCTTGCGTGACTTGGCCGAGTGCTTCCTCGGGCATCTCCAGCTGCACAGTCAAAGAGAAGATTCTTCCAGTGCTTTCATTGTTTTCCTCAATTGCAGCCATCTGAAGAATAACAAGACAAGGATCAAGCAAGAGGTTTGTTTATTTCTACCTTTCGAATGTCCTGGCACATTTCTGGTTTTCTGCAGTACACATTCAACACCTGAGTTGTACAGAAAAATAAGGTCAGGATGCTCTGGCTCCTCTCTCTCCATTTTAATACCTGAGTAGAATACAGGGTTTTTTAAACACAGGAAAAGAAAAATGTTACACCAATGTAAAAAAAAATTGATCCAGTGGCAGTGTTAGAACAAAATTTGGAGCACTTAAGGCTAAAGAATTTTAAGTGATAAAACTCGAATGGCTGCACTGCAAAGTCGGGGAAAAATAATTACATGAATAATTTATTGCTGATGTAATTCCTGCAAGCAGCAAGGTGCACCATTTAAAGCACAAAGAAACTGGGAACGGCGCAAAGTAGAAACCGAAGACAAGAGTGAGCTTCCTGGTGGGAGGATTTTCAACCAAAAATAATGGATTGAGAAAATGCAGAATGATGTGTGAGTTACCTCAAGCCTACGGACTGGTAGAAAATAAAGGGAACCAACTGGATCTTTACTCATAATGCACAGAAGGTTATCTAATTACAGCTCACTTTTGACGGGCTGAAGTTTGGAATAAAGGGGGATGTGAAGGCAGTGTCTGCTTTGTCGGAAGGAATTCTGCCACAGCACTCACTGGTTTATAAACACAAACTTGATTATGTTTTCATTAAATACTGCATAAAGTAAAGCATTATGAAGGCCTTCAATCTACTAACCACTCTCACAGACACGCTCACTGCTGAAACTTCAAATTTGTTTGGTAGATCTGGTAGCATTAAACTTCCTGGAAACGTACAAAAAGTCATGTTGGAGGTTTACAGTCAAAATCACCAACCTGGCACTCCACTTGTCTGCGACACTCCATCCTCATTTCCTTCAGTGCCTTTTCCATGCTCTGCAGCTGCATGTTTCTGTTGTCCAGCTGCCTCCTGAGCTGGTCCACGGTGATGCTGTTGTCCGTGTTCTGATCCCAAAAATCGCTTGTTCCGCTCTTTTCCTAGGCTTAGGTCTATCTCTCTTTTATGGAGTTCAGTCTATAAGAAATTACAGCCATCTCCCTCTAAATAAATTCAGGATTTGTTTGTTCTCTTAACGATAATTTAAAATGTAAATAACGTTAACAACACTAACATACACATTTCAGAGCTACTAATTTCAACAATATGAATTTAAAGTGTGGTCCAAACTGAGTTACCAAAGGGCACTTCTCCTAATCATAACTTTTGCTGTTGTTTACTGCTCGAATACTGGATAAATCTTGCAAAATAGGTATCAAGGGACCAAGGTTCCTTAACAAAGGCATCTAAACTGTGAGGTTAAAGTGGAGGAAGCTCAGCATCTTTATATCTTTGCATAGGTTTCTGCGGCTTTGAATTTATGACAAAGTTAAGTTGTAATTCCGAATGTCCCTCATTTCTGTTGGCAAAGGCCTTTGGGCCTTGCGCAGCTAATTCAAATTTCTAGTTAGAAATAATCCTCCAAGTTAATTAAAAGGGGAAACAAGCAAGGTGCAAATCTGAACACCATCAGTAAGGAGAGGCTTTTAGAAAGCAAGAGTTTTCGCAATACTATCACTTGTTTTTACCAGCAGTTGATGAATCTGGTCACTGGGATTTCCAGATTCTTGGCCACGTTGTGCCCCGTCTGTCTGAGCTTCTGCTGTCTCAGAACGAGCTCGGTGCAACTGCTTCTCGAGGGCTTTGACCTAGAAAAAGGAAAATATTCATGAGGAATTATCTTAAAGCATTCTGTTTTAAACAGTTCATTGGATTTCTTCTAGGTTCTACTTGAAAGAAGTACAAAAGCTATCCCTTGTCTCAGCAGAGTTATTCCCTGGGTGTACTCATAATTGTGTTGTCTCCTTTTAGTGAATAAGCTCAGCTTCATTTCAGACTTAATTGAGGTTCTGGAGAGTAATTTGGCTTCCACCTGAATCCAGAGCTCTTCACAAGTCCCTTCCTACCCCATAAACGCTCACTGGAACGGTAAAAGGACACTTTAGGGAAAAAAAAAGAAAGACCTCTTTTCCCAGAGGAATATTCCTTCACCATGGCTACATTCAGAAATCCCCAGGCAAACCCGTTCTGTACCAAGTGGAGTTCCCTTGCTCTGAAAGGAGGCAACTTCTGCCACTGTATGAGATGATGGACCGGTGTACAAGGCTATTTAATAAAGATACTCCTATGTGCCAAGTGTAAGATAATTTAATTTATCTTACTGTCCACACAGTTCTTCTGAAGCAATCCCTCATCAAAAGACTTTCCTCCTGTCTCTGGAACATTTCAGATCTTCACATACTCATTTTCACTGGCACCAGGGCTAACAGGCAAATCCATACCCACCTTGTTTTCATAGATCCTCTTCATTGCTCCTGACTTGGAACGGAGCTGACAAACCGTGGATTCCAGGTGACAGAGTTCATGTGGATACACTGAATTTGGGGTTCTTGCTTGTTCTCTATGGAGAAATTAGGAACTGTAAGAACCATCAAAGGAGAATCAACCTCAGCCTCCTCATTCTCAGCCTGCCTAACACACGGATGTTTTGTCTCTCCTCTGTATTGTGTGGTTTTGTGGGGTTTCCGGTTTTTTTTCCCTTTTCTCTCCATTTCACAGTCTGTGCAGCAAGTGCTTCATTTAAACAAAAGCACTGAGAAACCAAAAGAATAGGGCAGAGAGTGGAAGGTAGGAGCAGCATAAGCCTTCTCTCAAATTAAGGTTACTCTTAACATTGTCTACGCTATGATCAAAACCCAGATTTAATGATCTCTCCCCATCAGGCTTTGGATGCGACTTCCAAGCTGCAGGCACCGTCAGCTTTAGGAGGCAGTGCTGCCACCTCCTGTTCATGCCCATTTCTTAGCTGCTCAATCCTCTTCCCAAAAGAAAACACAGGTTACAATTTCAGCTTGGCAAATAGTAACTTCTTGCACTTGTCAGAAATGTAATCATTTCGATGCGCTGTTATTAAGTATCGAGTTATAGATAGTTTTATTTCGAAGGGGTTACTGTAAAACTCAAGTGGACCGCGTGGCAAAAATCAGGACCTTTCAAACAAGGAAGGACAAAACTCCTAGAGAGACCAGAAAGAAAAAGCTGATTTAACCACCGAAATTACTTTCAATCTTTTCTTTTAATGGTGAAATTGGTGTCCCAACAAATTCCACACGTCCACTTAAGTGACACTTAGAAAAGTCAGGTGCAGAGATTCTTCCAAAAGAGAATTTTTGTGGCAGTAAATAAACCAGGGAATAGTCAGTATGGAAGGAAAAAGCAGCAGAAAGTCATGAGCAAATAAACATCTCGATGGAACAATTACTGAAGTCCTCAAAAACATTGCTCGCTACCCCCTAGTCACCCCACCCCAATTACCACCTCATCACAAAGGAATTCTGTGTGGAACACGTGAACAATGTCTGGTTATGCCTCATGAACGAAAAAAAAAACAGAGAACAGGTACCTAATTTGAGGCTGCTGAAGCAGAAGTTCTCTTTGGGTCTGTGAATCTTTCGTCAGTGACTGAAGTTCTTCCTCCACCTCTTGTGAGCAGACGACAGTACAAACCCCTGAAGAAAAGGCAGTGCAAAGAGCAGATTCTAAAGCGTCATTTCCTCCCTTTTGGTTCCACCTTGAGCTGTGGCAACGTGGTAAATCCCAGCAGAAAACCCAGTGCCGAGGTGGGACCGGTGTAAAAGGCTGGAGTGCCAGCACCTGCCACCTTCACTGCCAAGAGCCATTTGCACCTCGTTATGCCATAACCCTTCCCCTAGGCCAGGTCGGAAGGGGGCTCATGGAGTTTTCCAATATATCTCCTAAAAGCCAGAACACGGAGCATCGGAACGAAAATCAGGCCTTTGTTCACATACCGGGGCCACCTTCTCTTGGAGGTGTGAGGCGTCTGAGTCCAAATCCCGCAAGGCATCAGGAAGTGCTGTGTTCCGGCTGTGGACGAGCAGGCTGGTCACGCCCTCACGCTCACAGAGCTTCCTGCCCATGCTGTCTTGGCAGTCCGTTAGGATGCCACGTAATTCCAGAAATAATTCCTCAAGGCTGTGGACCACTTTCGTCCGGTGCTCATTTTGGCTGCCAGCCTCCCCCAGCACCTCGTCCTGCTGCTGGCTGGCAGCTTCCAGCACTCCAGCAGTATTTTTTAACTGTATTTTTACATCCTCTTGGCTCTGAGACTCCTTTTGTCTGAATTTGGAAACAAAAATAAAATAATTTAGAGAACAGTATTCACATAGAGAATTATCCTCATAGTTATAATACTTGAGTGGATTAACTGCTGGTTTTTACAACTAAATAACGAGTTGTTTTCTAAACCAGGAGTGCTATAGTGTTATTTCTGAAGGGAAGCTTCTCCCTGAGGAAGCCTGCTGTGCCTCTCAAAGCTCATATAGACACTGTCCATGATACATCTCTCCTGGCCTTCACACCTGCTATCCTGAAGTGCATCTCTTTCCAACTGCATTTCCATCAGTTTGCTCTGCCAGTCGGGCTTAAATGGATTTCCTGTTGCTCGCACAGCTCGGTGGTCTAAAGGAGAAAAAAAAAATAAATGAAACCAACCAAAATAGTGATGACATGACCTAAATAAAAAAGCAGTTGCTCAAAATAGTGCTGGTGAAACCNCCAGAGCCCACCCCTGAGGGGCCAGAAACGCGAGGAGAAAAACCCCTCAGCTTTCCTTCCATGGCAGGCGCTGGGGCTCCGAGGCGCGGCCAGGCCCCGTCCCTTTCCCGCCATCCCTCTGCTTCCCGCCGCGGGCAGCCAGGGGCGCTGCGGCCCCTCAGCGCTCCCTGACACCGCGCTCCCGGGGCTTCCCGCTCCGCAGGGCGCTGCTGCCCACCCGCCCCGCCGTGGCCAGAGCCGCCAGGCTTCTCCCGCCTGCTCCCCCGCGGGAAGGAGCCGTGCCGAGCCGCCAGCTGCTCCCGCAAGGTCCGCTCGCTCCACCGGGAATGCGGCGCGGAGCCCCTCAGCCCCAACATGGCCGCGGCCCCCTCACGGCGTGGGCACCATTTTGTGGCCCGGGGTCCCAGGTGGTTTAGGGATGCCGTGCTTGAGGCTGGAGACAAAAATCCTCTCGCACGGGGGTAGGGAAGGGCCTGGATCATCTCCATAGGGTATTTGGCCGGTTAGGTGGCACATTTTGGAGGGGTGAGCGTGAGCTGACTGGAGGGAGAAGTTGGGGTGAGGGGACTTCCTCCCGGCAGAGAAAAACCCGGAGGGTCAAAAGCAAAAGATTCAAAAGCAGCTTGCCCTCAATCCAGTTCAGTAATAAAAACTGGAATATTTTTATTTTTACACCAATCTCCTCAGAGAGGACAAATTTCGTTCTTCTCTGGTATTTTCAGGGCGAGGAAGAGGGCGCAGGGTCAAGAGGCAATTATTTCACTTCAGCCAAGGAAATGACATGTCTGACTGGCCCATTTTGGATCTCGATTTCAGGAATGAACACGCAGGTGTCAATAGTTATCTTCTCAGTTACCCAAAAGACCACCGTGATACGAGTTTCCAGGAACAGGTGTAAGAACTGGGCCCAAAACAAAATCCTCAGGGAGCTGGAGAGATTAAGTCTGAGAAAACTCAAGAGACAGACAGGTATGTTGATTTATTTAAATATCTGGCTAAGATGAAAAACACATAGGCACTGCTCAAGGGTACCACCTCATTTTCATTTACAAGAGAAAAAAACACATCCTCCTAGTGCTGAAAGAGGCACAAAAGGAGAAAAGTGGTTTTACGTGGCCTACTACAGCAAAGTAAGAGTTAACCAGCTGAAAAAAAACCTCAGGTCTCCATTCTCCTTGTTGCCCTGCAATCCCAAGCGGAAAACAGCTCGAGGAAAGGACTTTTATTGCACCGCCCAGAAGAGAGAGCAGCAAAAAGATTTTTCTTATCCACAGGGATAAGAGGCAAATGAGTGTTTAGGTAAATACAATATCCTGAAGCTCTACGATGTCCTAAAGCGAGATTTAGTCCTCCAACAGTCTCAGATGTTAACAAAGCATGAAAACTCACCTGGGAGGGGGCCAGCACCTACCTCTGGCAGGCGGTGCTGGGCTTTGTTTCTCCTGGATTTTGGATAGGGCACTGAGGTTTTGCTCCTTACTGTGAGGCTGGGAAAGTAAGGGGACACTCATCACCCCGCATTCGCTCCTGGTTTTCCCGTGCTGCGGACTAGCAATCCAACTTCCCAAGCCCTTCAGGGAGCCACCTGCCTCTTACTCGAGCCCCTCTGCCTGCCTCGGTAGCCTTGGGAACAAGCTCCTCCCTCTGGAGCCGATCATGTGCATGAAGGAGAGCCAATAAACGCCTCATCCGGGGTTTGATTTCTTACCCCCCCCCTCCAAGCTCATTCAAAGCTTGGCTTCAGCGGGAAACTTGTCATCTTTTCCCCATCGGGATCCTGGCAAGGTGCGTTTTGCAGAACACCACCTGTCCTGGATGCAGGTGCCTTTTTTTGTCCCTTGTCTCCTGTCAGTCCAGGTCTGGAGCACTCAGCAGCCCCTGTCATTCCTGAAACAGCAGCTTCCCGGGGGCAGAATAACTCTCTTAAGATCAGATTCCTGAGTAACTTTCCTCCTATTTGGGAATACCTCCGAGATGGTAGCAAGATGCAAATGTAAACTGCCTGTGTGTAAAAGAATCCGTTCCTCCCAGAGAGAGGACGGTGAGCTGTGCAGGGCGGATGGAGCTTCAGAGGAAGGGATTGGAGTGATTTATGCCAGCAGAGACTCTACTCAAATACCTGGGCCATACCCACCAGCCACTTCAGAGCTGCTTAAAGGCTCTAATAGTGCCTTGAACTGTTTAGTAATCATATTATTAGGGGTGGGAACCTTGCGAGGTTGTGATGTTGCACTGTGACGACTCTTTTTTTGATTCCTGGTTCCTGATTCAAACTGTGTTTTCCACAGGGTGGTGACATCCGATAGATGAAAATTCAGATGCAGAGGGCAAACCTGCAGTTCTGAGTCCAAACGCCCTGAATTCACATCCTGCAGTTGTGGCAGCCTTTGTGCCCTCCTTAGAGGGGTGGATCCATTCCTCACCTTGGCTTGTTGCTTTTCAGTTTGCTCTGAGGAACTGAGCGACCCAGAGCAGTTCTGTGCCGGAGGCAATATTAAATGGAGAGTTTCTTTCATGTGCTACAAAGAAACTTCTTTCTTTTCAGACTTCAAAGACAAGTGCCTTTTCCAACACTAAAAGGATGTGGATTCATTGATTTCACAGGTTACTTCTGTTTCTCAGCTTTGTTCTTCCCTTTCACTCCCAGAAGTCTTTTTTCCCCTTTCTCTGTCAGATTTTTCACATTTTTTTCCTCAGGCCTATCCAGAAAAACAAGCTTATTCTGTGGTTTGGAAGGAAGATGAACTCAAATCCAGCTGGGAATCTGAGTGGAGGTTCCCTGTGTAGCCCTACGAATTTTTCTCTGGAAACACCTCTTGAACATCAGTTGCTGATTGCAATTCCTTTGATGCCATGCAGAGCCTCGACATGTGTTCCTTCCTGTTATTTCTTCTTTTAGATGCCAGACTGACATTTTCCAGAGCTAAGGAGATGGATGTGTTACAGTCAGCCCGAGCTGATTTGGGGTAAGTATAGGGAAGCCATATTTTTTTATTTATTTGTTCCTGATTTTTTATATAATAAACCTTCAGGGGAATAGCTACCCTAAGAGGGAATGATTTATTCCTGAAGGGGTCTTGAGCTGATCCAGGAGAGCTGTGTCTCTTGACAGCTGTGTTTTGTTCCATCCTGCTGCGGAATTAGGTGAATGGCTTCAGGACTCCTGGGGAGAGGATGAAGCTGGGCCCACTGGTGCCTGAAGGATGTCTATTCTTAAAAATTCCTGATGCTCCTCAGCTTATGCAGGGTCCCGTCCGGAAGAAAAAGAGAAGTTCTTCGGAGGTAAAACCGGGGACCAAGGGAAAAGAAGCACTTCTTTCCTTTCTCAGCCTCTTCATGCTTTCTGCATGGCCATCAGCAAGTCACCCGTTGGGCCTCTTTGTGAAAGGTAGGAGGGCCCACATAATTTCACAAAACTTCTCTTTGGAGACACATCGTCAGTCTGCTTCCTCTGAACTTACAGGACAGAGCTAAGCAGCAGGTAGAGTTAAACTAAGCCTAGTGTTTAGTTCTCCTGCCAAAAGGGCAGTAACAGCGTTACTGTTGTGCTACCGATGCGTACAAAATTCAGGAGCTGAATTTCCTGTCTTTGATTTCTAGGTTTACCTTTAATCTGACCTAATGACTTGCCAGCTCAGTGACCCAGGTAAGATCAGTAACGCCACTGTGAATACTCAGGAAAGATTCTGCTTCATTTTTGAAAGGGAAAAGCATGTAAATGCTTATTAACTAAGGGAATGTTCGCGTTTAAATCCATCGCCTTAAACTGTGACAATTTCTGATTTCAGCAGATGGGGGCAGTGTTGCTCCGATGAACTTCATTTGCAAAAGAAACCTGGACTCTTTGAAGGAATTTAGGAAAAGGCAGAGCAGTTGCCAGCTGCCGTGATTGATGATAAATACAGGGTTTGATTGTGAACTCTGAAAAGTGAAATCAGTGGTAATTTTTCCTACTTTAGCAGGGTAGTGCTCGATGAGGGAAAGGGTTCAGACCTGACTGTTCCAAATTTATTTTCTCTTACGCTGAAACTGTGCAAAACTTTCAATATTTTATTCTGTGTGGAAAGCATTTTTCTGAGCCTGGGTCTCTTTTGTTGCATCCTAGCAAAGAGTATCTCAGCTCTGTCCTGAGAGGAACTCCCGTGTGGAATAAGAGCCCGCTGAGGAAGCAGCACAGGATTTGGCAGGCCTTTTAGGGTGATTGATCAGACTTTTTTGGGTGATTGATCAGGTTTCTCCTTAGCTGGTTGTGAGTCTCCAATACATGGAGACACCTGTATGTGACCTATGTGGCTTGTTAACAGGCTGGGGTGTCCTTTCACAGCCTTAACGAGTTCTGCTGGCCATGGATAGGAGGAGGCACGGCCCCGAGAGAGCTCCCGGAGCCTTCGCCTGTCCCTGGGAGGGCTGTGCAGAGGATAGAAATGAATTGCTCTTTGTGGTGGCTTGGAGTGAGGGTTTTTACACTGAAACATTAGGCGTGTAAAACCTCAGAAATCTGATTTGAGTCGGGCCAAAGGGTGAGTTCTGGATAATAGCAGTCCGTGAGCCTGACCAGGATGTGAGGCTAATGAGAACTCAGCCCCTGGGAGGGAAGCTGAGGGGGCACAGCTCAGTATAAGCAAGGATTGAGGACTCATCTACCATGAAAAATAAAGCGAGAGGCCTCTTTTCTGCATTTCTCTCCATGGCTGTTGGGAACGAGACCTGGGACACGTGGGGCAAATAGAAGGCTCTGGGAACCTGAATCGTCTTCAAGGGAATGGAACGGGAATGGGGTGGCATGGACAAATGCATGGATTCCTGGGTTTAGAGTCCCAGCTCCAAAGCTTTTTCCCCACAGTTCCTTAAGGTTTTGTTAATACGAGACCCTGAGAGCTTGCAAAACCCGAAGGAGAAATGATGCACGTCCCAGGCACGGTGAGATCAAAAGCTGGGGGTGCCTTAGAGGCAGGGACACTACTGTGTGTGTAGTGTCCTCAGCTATGCCACCAGCAAGGGCAGTGGGCTCTGGTCTCCTGTCGCCATTGTCCCGTTTGAGATCCAGTTAAAAATCAGGAAAGGTTTTGCACACCTCCAGTGACACATGCTGTCATATATGTTAAGTGATGAGCCAAGTCCCTAAGCCTACAGGCACATATGGAAGAGCAGACGCACCCACATCCACATGTTCTTCAGTAGGCAACTGCCCACGTGAATAAAAGTATCCCAAGTTTTCGGTGTTTTTTCTTATTCCACCTATTTGGAAAGCGCTGGCCTTTTCTGGCGATGTAAATGGGGAAAAGAAATATGTCCGGGGAAGCTGGTAGGCTCCATGCAGAGGAAAAGCGCTTTATGAGAGCAGAATTATTAGCAGTGCTCCACTGAGCTGATTTGGAACAGGTCCATTGTGTTTTCAGCAACTGGCAGTTTGGATTGTTACAATTCCTTGGCAAGGACAATAGAAAGATGGTGGTTTCCGGGGGCATAATAAAAGGCTGAGCCCCAGGTTTTGCACACTGCATTTTGTAATTGCATGCTTGATGTGCACAATTGGGCAGCACTGCCTTACTTGCCTTAATCCATCTCTCTCTCTGTCTCTCACTCGCTCTCTCTCTGCCTCTGTCTCTCTCTCTCCCCCTCACTTCCTCACCCTCCCTCAGAGCAGCAGTAGCTGCTGCAGCTCTGGCAGCTCATCGGAGAGAGCACCGAAAATGAAAAGAGTTCAGTTATCGCCTTAACATTTTTCCCAGAGGATTCATTTCACCTGCTTCTCCGGTTTTCCCCATAGCTTGTTTTTTTCACTTTTTAATCCAATAAGTATGGAGTTATTTCACATTTTAAACCCCTCTAAAGGGTTTTAGGAATGGACTTTCTCTCTCCTTCTCTCCCAATGCTTTTTGTTTTTTGTTTTTTGTTTTTTTTTTTTTTTTTTTTTGACAAGTCAGAAAATTGTGAAGTAAGCGAACAGAGTAACTGAGAGCTGAGAGGCAGAAGACGCTTCCATTCTTTTAGTGCAGTGGGCTGAGGCAAAAAGGCCATTGTAATGGTAAATCGCATGCAGAAAGGAAGAAAAGACTGATAATCAATCACAAATGAAGCATTCGTTTGGATCTGGCAATTTGCTGGCCAGGGGCTTTTAAATCCATAAACTTCTTCTTTTCTTTTTCTTTTTTTTCTTTCTCTGGCCCCATCTTTAAAAGCAGTTTTGACCTGCCGAAGACCGGAAGAGAAATCTTTACCGGCCTCTCGTGCCCGGAGTACCTGGGAATGGGGAGTGCTCCGTGCCAGTAAAATCCTGACGGAGAAGCAGCGTGGTGAAATGTTGATGGGGCTGCTTTTAACCCATCACCTTGGACTCTAGCTCTGGAGAAGAACTTTCCACCTCAGGCTCTTCTTGTTTCTCATATTCAGGGATGACTTGCGGTGGGCTTCTGGGGACTTTGATTTCCGACCCGGTCGCTCTGTGACTGCCTGCCTGGGTTTTGTGTTTGCCTGAGTGGTTAGGACAGATGAGGATGTTAGACAACATTAACACGAGCATATCGCCTTCAGAGTGCAGCATCACCCACAAGGGAAGATACATCTACCTGGAGGCACTGCTGCACGGAGGTGCTCCATGGGGATTCACGCTCAAGGGCGGGCTGGAGCACGGAGAGCCATTAATCATCTCAAAGGTACTTTTCTCGTTTTCTGTGCCGCGCAAGCGAGGTGGGAGTGGTGCCCGACTCAAAGGGCAAGAGTTGTAGAAGTAACACTGCAATGTTATAATTGACGTCTTGTTTGGCTTGGGTTTTAAGTGCTGAGCACCTGTTCAAGTCAGCGGGTTTGCTCAGCATCTGCGTATTTGAGAAACACAGGAGAGCTCTCGACATTGTTTAACCATCCAAGCGCAGGTTTTGTCCCACAGGAAGTATCGTGGCTTGCAGAAACTGGCTGTATTTATTTCACTGCTACGAATGGGAGGGAGTAGGGGACTCTCACAAAGTGATCTTGTGTCATGAAGTCGTGGCATATCTGAGCTTGGTCAGTAATCCATCCCCACCTCTCCTGAGGTGAGAACAAAGTGAGTGCTTTCAGTCACACGATGGAAAGCTGGCTAATTAGAAGTGTGTGTGTGGAACAGTGCAGTAAATACTTGCACCTGTTTGGTAATTGTGTCTATTGTGCTGTGTGAGTGGTTTGCTCACCCTGTGCACTCTTTACTTACTAAATATCTGTTAAGTATGGTGCGCCCTCAAGATTTTTATTATTTAATGATTGGGTATTCTCAGCAGGCAACTAGTAGCATAGCTCACAAAGATATTTGGAGGGGGAAAGCTGGGAGAGGGAATTCCTCATTCTTATCAGAACCGCTCTGTTACAAATACCCAGGTACCTCAAGATGCAGGTGCTGAAGACAACGGATTTTCAAAAGCGTCACCTTAAATCTATGAATATCTAAAATAGGTTTGACCTATGGCCCTGAAACTGTTCTGAAAATAGGACATAGGTAATTCTGAAATTTTACCTCTAGTGGGTCTGAACCCTATTTGTCTCGTGTCACCAGTCTGGCGCATTCTGGGTGTTTATAGTGTGTATGTCGAGCTCCCGGGTGCACAGAGGGACATATGGCCAATCTTACTCCCTCCTGCAGACTGGGATGCATGTGGAGAATTCAATGGATCAGAACCAGCAGCAGCTAAAAGAAAAGGCTGATACTCAGAATCGATGTTGTTCAAATCCCGTCGTGATTCCCTATGCAAACACGTTCACATGAAGACTATCAGTCACTGAAGTAAATTGGTTGTGATTAGTGCATTTACATGTTGAAAGTAAAAAAAAAAGGGGGGGGACTCCCATAAAAGTCCTTTCATCATAAAGGGGTTTTAGAAATTTCACACAATCATCTTTCTTGCAGGACCTTCTTGGAGGCAGTTCGGCATAGCCAGAGGCAGCAAAAGTAGCCTCACTGAAATGGTGTTATAATTTTTCTTGTATAAACATTTGGGACTAACGCAGGGTGTTCACTGTTCCTGGCAGTGTTCTGCAGTTGCGAGGAAAGAGTTTCTTTTTGCTTTGACATTCTTCTGTGATGTGAAAATCACACAAAGTCCACCACCCCCGCCTTTTTTCCCCCCTTTTTTCTTTTTTTTTTTTTTTTTTTTTAATTGGGAGCAGGGAGACAGAGAGGATGGGAGATGGTTCTGGCTGCTGAACATTAATTAATCTATGGGATTTGGTTTCCACAACAACCAGGCCCCTTAATGTCAAACATGCCTGGAGTGTGCATAGTGCCACCGGGAGCTGTATGACTTGTGCCTGCCTTTCCTGAAACAACACCGCAAAAATGTGCTGGGTTTTATTTTTGGTAGGGTTTTCCCTTTTTTCTCCTTGTAGTCCCTGCTTGGTTTGTGCTATCAGGGTCAGCATTTCAGTGTTTTGCTCATGCATGGGTGGTGCAGAGAATGGCTGCGTGTGAAAGCTCTGCTTTCTGGAATTCAGGCAGCTCCCGTTTCCTGGTTTCCAGTTTCAACTGAGAAATCCCTCTTCTGCTTCAATTCACTATGTGCTCATCAGAATTAATTGCATATTAGTCGTTTAACTAATTCAGTATTCCTTGCCTGATTGTACTGTGAAGTAATGAGGAACTGTGGGGAAATGATGAATTATGTTACAGGTTTAGTTCCGTACAAGAGTGCTTGGAGAATCATAGAAAATTTTGGGTTGAAAGGGACCATTAAAGAGCATGCACTAGGAATGATCCAACAACAGTTCTAAATAATACTACATATAAATACCAGAAAATGTGGATGTCAGTTTTTCACTTCTGATTTTTCATAATTAAGAAATTTTATTTCTGTTTTGGCTCCCTGTTCTGTTGACAAATAGTTATATTTATGTCTGCTTACCTGTCTGTTGACACTGACAGAGTGGTGTTAAATGGCCTTAGAGTAAATTA
This sequence comes from Mystacornis crossleyi, assembly GCA_013400655.1. NCBI lineage: Eukaryota > Metazoa > Chordata > Aves > Passeriformes > Timaliidae > Mystacornis > Mystacornis crossleyi. The sequence continues at coordinate 2,739 of VYZQ01031785.1, read as the reverse complement.
AAGTGGACACTTCAGCAAATATCTAAGCTGGTGCCCATGACAGCTTGCCATGTGACAAAGTAACGCTGATGCAGTGTTATGGAATAGCAGAGAGATGAGAAGTAACAGATCTGTGTGAAGGCAATAGCTCTTTCCAGCCGTCAGGAACTGCTGGGGGCCCAGAGTGCTGGTGTGTCTCACCTTCAGAGCACAGACTGTAATGGAAGTTCAAACCCGAGAGGAGTGAATTTACAAAAGGCCCACATGCACAAAAACTGCTTCTCGCAGCCCCGGGCAGCCCTTGGGAAAGGCACATTTCTCCGCCAATAACATGCCAAGAATTTATCCAAAAGTGAGGGAAGCTGGGAGTGGAAGTGCAAAAAGCAGACCTTTATTCTCGGCTGGTAGAAAGCACTGGTTTAGAGAGCCAACTACCAGAGCTTTAGTATCCTTTTAGTGTAATGTTTAGTATTGCCTTCAAAACAAGAACAAACGGGAATTTGCTGCCTTTCAGCCGGATTGCCTTTTCTGTACAGACCTATTGCTGCTCTCTGTGCAGCAGGACAGGCTGCTTTGGAGGGGGGGAGGTGGTCGGGTGCACAGATGGGCACAGATGGGCAAAGTTGCAGTTACAAACAGTAGTCAAGCTTTGCTGACTCAGCCACGGTGCTCAGCACATCATGCAACCCAGCCTAACTCGACCAGTCAGAAAGGCTGGGTGTGCAGCTGAGGTGAATTTGCGTAGCTAAAACACGCAGATTCTTGATGCTAATGCTGCTCTTTTTTCCCCTGTGGAAACCCAGCCCTACACTGAAACAGTTTCATGGCAGCTGATTCAAAGTCCTCAAGGCAGGTCTGTTCATCATTTATTTTGCTGGAGGTGAGAGCAGATCGTAGATTTGTTTCGTCCGGCTCACATTTTTCCCTGAGGGAAGCCTCAGAATAAAGCTTTGTGAAATCATCCCAGCATCTGTTTTTTGTTGTACCAGCAGGAAAGGAACGGAAGGATGGGCAAAACGTTCCTTTTCTGCTGCACCTCAAGGAAATGTCCAAAACTCAGTACCTAAGGGAGCACCAGAATGTCCCTGGGTAGCAGTGGGACAGTGCCCAAAAAGAGGCAAACTAACACCGTGTATTTTCCCTTTTGTATTGATTCTGTGGTATGAAACATGTTGTCAATGACGTGTTGTCCAGTAGTCCTTTGGCAAGAAGATTCTCAAGTTTTTAATGACTTCCCTTTCTAAGAAAAAGTGACAATTGCTTGTTTTGTTCCTAGTGTTCAAACACTTTTGTGCTTAAAAAGTCACTCAGTGTCCTCAATGTGTCACTAAGGCTTCAAAATGAGTAGAAGTCAGATTCCCTGAAGTGACCTGCACTCCTCTGTTTCCAGACCTTGGGTCCTACAGTTGAATTTCTGATTTTTTATCATTAGGACCCTGTAATTTTGACCCATATTTGGGGATATTTGCTCACAGTGGAAATTTCATTAAACAAGGGGTTTCTTCATCTGGAAATAGAAGTTCAAAGACAAATGCCAAAGTCATTGCAGGTGATACCAAATGTTTAATTAGAACCCAATATCCTGTGGCCTCAAAATCCTGATAATACCCAGAAATAAACCCAGATTTCTATTTCCAAATTACTTTCTTGGCTCACCCTTAGCCGTAAGATCCAAAATGTAAAAATGAAAGCCCTGACTGTTCTAGGCAGTAAAGGCAAACTGGTAACAGAAGGGTTCATTCCCTCTCAATTTTCTCTAAGAATTTTTAACCTAAGGTAATTAATGTTAATCAGTCTCAAGCATTTTGGAGCCAGGAGAGGTATTTCTGTGGTGTGTTTCTCCTTGCTACGCAAACCTTTGGAATAGTTCTGGCTGTTGCAGGCCTCTGAAATGCCCTTTTATTTGGAGCTCTGTGTTGACGATACTAACAAAGGAGTTGTTTCTCTTGCCTAGGAATTAAAGCATCCAAAGCCTTCTCCCTTGGATAGCGGCTGTGTGGGAACACTTTTCACATGCTGTGCTGGAGTTCATGGGTTCCCTTCACTCAAAAGGACAGGTCGTTTGCAGGGACCTCATGCCAAAAGCATGACACAGACTCTGAGATTTACCTCTCAGCAGGGAGGTAGGAAGCAATAAAAGTTTCATAATAATGGGAATAGTTTGGGACAGAGCCTGAGAAATAATCCGGAATTCTTGTAAGGTGTTTAAACCTTGTCCGGAGCCTGCTCCAAACTCTGATGCAAGGAACAGCAGTCAGTGCTTGCCGGAGATGGACCCGGCTGCCTTCATAAGGCTCCCCTGCCTGTGCTGCCTCTCTGCTAGTTTTGGCTGAGAGCTCATCGAGCACTTAGTGATGTGCAGTTAGAATTGTTCCACCATTCTCGACAAAACAAAACTCCAAAGGCCATTCTGTGCCCAGCGGGTCCACAGACACTTACCCCCATCTCTGATCCCAACACTGGGAATCCCAGTACCGGGAGCTTTCCCCGCTTGAAGGCCCAGAGTCCCTATAAACAAAATAAAATTATCTTATGCGCTGACGGGCAGTTTCTTTGCATCTCTTCCCTGTCTCCCTTGGTGTGACAAGTGGCAGTTTAGGAACTGTTACCCTTTGTGTAGGGCTGCAGGCACAAACCCCACGTCCGGTGCTCGCATTAGGGAGGCTTCTCTGAAGCTGGCAGAGTCATGAGAGACTTGCTGGCCCAGGCATTAGGACATGAAACTGAGCCAGAGGCACGGTGACATCTTCTGTGATTTTT
>VYZQ01031784.1:19912-47590 GCA_013400655.1 Mystacornis crossleyi | reverse complement strand
ACAACCAAGTGGGTGCCTTAAAATGGGGGGCATTAGGATTGTACCACGAGTCGCCTGAACTGCCAGGTGCGTTGCAAAGTCACTGAGTGACAGAACAGTGTTTTCACAGAACCATTTGTGTAGGAAAAAACTTGCGACTACAGTCTTGATTTAAGAGGGATAAACCTACCTCAGGTCATCCATCTGTAGGAACAAATTGGCATGGGGTTATCCTGCCTGATTCCTGATGACTCGTCTGCATACGGTAAAATCTCTCTCGTTTCTCAGCTGTACTGTGCTTCAGGATTCCAGAAATGGTGCTCTTTTGTTCTTTTATACAAAGGGTTAGTTACTCCTTGTTCATATTGTGAATAGAAAGGTTTCTGATTAACTTTTTTGACGTTTTTTACCAATATTCCAGAGCATGTAATATATACAGAAGGACACACTTGTTAAGCTGGTACTTAGTTGTTTGTATTATTAGAGTCGCAATTTGGAATTAAATGAACAAAAACAAAATAAAAAATAACTTATTTCCTTGGTTTTGCATATTTGTATAGCCTTCTAGAAATGCGAAAGCTCTTTTTGCTTATTCTTTTACTACTCCTGAATTTTTTAGACCTATTATTTTGTATAGGTCAATAAATTAAAAAGTGTGTTACCAAAACCACTTCAGCATTCCTCCTGTTTGTCCTTGAGTGCTTGGAAAAGTGCAGCGTGTGTTATTTCAGGGCTTTGAAGTAACTCACCGTGGTCTGATTTCTTTTGGCCTGTGGTGTTGGGTGGTGCGCCGAGGGTCAGTGGCCTTGTCTGAAGGAAGGTTGGCCCCAGGCAGTTCAGAGACTCCCAAAACATCAGGATTTCAAGTCAGAATTTCTTGCTCTCCATCAGCTGCACTGAGGGAGCCACGCTGGCCTCACTCAGCATCCCTGCAGTGATAGAGAGACAGAGGTGGCCCTGTGTTGTTGAAAATGCTTCTTGCTCATCTATCCTTACACCTAGAAATTGCCACAGCCTTCCGCATTTGGAACGTGGCTCTCGGGGTTTGTGTTGCTCACGTGCTGGGTCCTCTTTGGAGTGTGTGCCCCCTGAGACACCCACCTATCTGTAAGAGTGACTTGGCTTTCAGATGTACAGCTGCTTCTGCACCCTGGTCACCCAGTAGTTGAGATTATTCAATCTCTCCTCTCTTCAGAGTTATTTGTCATTCCCTACTTCTTGTGTCATCCATAAACTACACAACCACCACTGAATGTTATTCTTATTTCCAGGTTGCTGGTGAAAATAGGTGTTAAGAAAACCTTGCAGGTGTGCCCATTAAAATTACCCCCACGACACTGCACTTTTGCATTTTTCCCAGTAGCATTTGAGGTTTGTCTGCTGGCAAGTTCTTCATTCATCGACTGCTCGCTGCTGCTACAAACCATCAGTACTTTGAGCAGGAAACTGAGTGGTCCCAAGTCCAGTTCCTTATCCAGAGCTCATGGAATCTGTACTCCCAAAGCTTTTCATACACAAAGGAAATGAGATGTGTAAGAAGGCCTGTGCTCCATTTAAGGCTTTGTTTGCATTCCTTTATTTTAATGCTGTAGCCACTGAGTTTTGTATTGGCTTTTCCGTCAGTTCAGGATTTAGTTCGGCCCACCACATCCGTGTTGGCACAAGGCTGGCACACAGTCTGGCCTCCTGCCTTGCTGGGACAGAACCAGGGAGATTTTGGATGAAGTTGTTGAGAAGATGGGAATTTGAGGTGGATTTGGGTTGAGGATGGTCTGCTATTTTGGGGGGTATTGTGTATAAAACCTCCAGGGCCAGAGTTCGGAGCCTGGTTGCAGTTTCCAGTAAGCAAGAGCTGAGCAGAGGAGCTGGAAATCAAAGCGGGGTGGTGGAGCTGTAACACTTGAGCCCCTCTTGTGACTCTCTGCGTGCCTGGCTCTGCAAGAGTTGTGGGTTTGGGAACTTTTATGAAGGATGGAAGTACAGAGTGAAGGAGGCTCAGAAGAAGAGAGAATAAGAATATCCAACTTCTCTTTTCTCAGACATTGCTTAGGGTCAGTCTTGGGTGGCACAGGGAGGGAAAGGGAGAGAGTGACATCCCTGTGGCACCTCCTGCCAATCAAGGGAGCTGGTGTTGCACCCAGTTTTTGCCAGTTGTTCCTCAGGACCTCTTAACTATGCCCTTTGCAGGTTTCCAGCTTGCTTTGTTGCATTTCTGGAGAGATGTTTTGATGCACATTGACGACTGTTCACAGAGACCAGTCTGTGTAATGCAGCTGAGGAGGCAATAAAGACATACTTGTAATCATTACCTTATTTGTTCACAACCGAAATACAAATTGCCTGTGCTTTGTTTGAATTCCTATCTCATCTGCGTGTTGCTGTTTAACCACAGCCTGCCTCACCAGGATAACTGAGGACATCTAGTGCCTGACAGCAGAGCTGGAGAGAGGAGCCTTCCTGCCTCTTGTGCTTCTCTGGAATCCTTCCTGACCCTCCCAGTATGAAGAAATACCTAGCAATTCTTATTTGGTAATACCAGAACAAAGCCAAGAGGTGGCCAAGGTGAAACACCAGACCCACAGGTTTTGATTTTACAAACATCTCTCTCTTCAGAAGGTAGATGCTGCTGATAGGAGTGTGGAGGAGAAACAAAACCCCACTTAAATCTCTGTGTAGTGGAGTGTTTCTGAGTGTTTTTAGTTAAGAAGAAAACCCAGTCCTTGCCAGGAGTCCTTAAAAAGGAATTTGGGCACTGAGCTAAAATAACCCATGCCTCATATTTTTAATTGCTGTCTGCTTTTTCTTTGCTGTTTTGAACAAAAATACTCCTGAGATATGGGAGGACAAACAGATGCGTGTTGCCACGGGCCCCATGGGAGGCTGGTGTTGGACATTCCTCCAGTGCAGGGACCAGGAGGGATGAGGCTCAGGCCAGGAGCCCCCTCCCCAACGCAGGAAGATCTTTAAAGATCACTAATCTTTAACACTCACCTGACTATACTTCCGTGGCCACTTTTTGGCCAAGGTGACTCAGTATGTGACTCTTGCAGGTTTCTGCTGACTTCTCATTTATGATCTTGGACTTGCTCGGCTGGAGTGTGAACAAAGCAGCAGCAACGTTTGCAGCTCCTGGGTGGGCGAGAAGCCTCCACCGTGACCCAGCCCGTCCCAGAATGTGTGTAGGAAATCTTGTAAAGACTGAGGGTTTGCTCCATCTTCTGGGCTTTGGGATCATTGCAGGAGAGCTGCTCCTGAGCCTGGGGAGAAGCTCCCTGTGCTTGCCTGGCACTGTCTGGATAAGTTCGCACTACTCCTAGGAAGATTTCTGCGTTCTACACTATTCCTCCACCTCCTTTGTACTTTTCTATCATATTTAACAAATTTCTAAGCTATAAAACTGAGAGTCTCAGCTGCAGCAGGGCCTCACACAAGTAGTGGAATCTTAGTTAATAAATCTCTCCCGGGGCAGGGTTTATCATCAAAGATATTTATCCTGCACTCTGATGAAGCAAATCAAGGCTGAGGTGGCATTTCCTCCTTGGAAGAAGGGAAGTGTGAGTTTTGATCAATGCTGGTAGCCCAGGAGGACACATGACACAAAGGTCAGCACCTTAATGACAGAGAAGCAAGACTTTTAGCAAGAAGCAGCTCCTTGCCATCCATCCACCTTCGTTATCCCTCTCTGACCCTTATGATGAAGGGAATCACCATAAATCCTTCAGCAAGTCCTTGACTGCAGAGGGATGTGTTCTGCCTCCCAGGCCACCTCCTGCCCAGTTCCAGCACAGCAGGAATGAGTCTCAATTTATATTTAATCGTTAGAGTGTCATCAAAGAGCTGCAGATGGAGAAGAGTTTGCAGCCGGCCAGGGCTCAGCTGGAGTAACTCTAGAAGAAATCCTTCCACCTGTTCCCAGCCTGAGGTTAGGGAAGGACGTGCCCCATGTGTACAGAAAGAGGTGGCTGTGTGGCCTCTGCAGCATCCCTGCCTGTGGGCACGTTTTGGTGGCAGGAGGATACGAGGTTTGGGGCTGTGATAGGTTTGATGCTATAAAAGAAAGATACACCCTATTTCAATGTGAAGGGTGACATTGTTTCCTAGGATGACTCTTTTTCTCATCTGATCTGCTTGTGCTGAATTCAGTGTTTCATATAAATGTGGAGGTGGTTTCTCCTTGCAGAGGTTATGATGATGGTGTTGCTCCTTGAAGAATCCTTAACATCCTGTTACTGTGGTTCTGATTTGTGCTGGCAGGCAACACTGGGAGTGAAACTATAGATGTGGCTTTAAAAGAGAGGGTACATTTTAACATTTAATTCTAGCTACCAGATTTAGCATGAGGCTTTCATCACTCCTGAGGTTCTTCCCTGCAAACCCAGAGCACAGATGAATTGTAAGAATAAAGGTAGAGTTAGCAGTAAATAATTGCTGAATTGCACATGCTGTCACAGATGAGTTTTTAAACAGTTTTCAGGAAGATTAATGTCTTCTCTGAAGGTCTGAGCTTGCATTTCTGATGCGAAGTATTGAATCTCTGAGCCTGTTTTGCACACAGATTTGGAATAACAAGCCCTCTGTTAGTAATAGTAAACATTTGGGTAAATGCCCTGTGTAATGCCCATGGGTAGTGCGAGATCCAGCACTGTGTTTGCCTTGTGTCTGGGCAAGCTGTGCCCATCAGACAGGAGCCAGTGCTGCCCCACGGTCTCTGTCCCCAGGCAGTCCCTGGTGCAGGGCTTGGTGTCCCCCTTTGATGGCCATACCCAGCCTCAGCTGTGTCCCAAAGTGGGCTGAGGCAGCCCAGGGCACCTTTTGGGTTTGCCCATTGGTGAAAAGTCCCAGGTAGAGCCGTAGCTCAGTCCCTGAAGTCGTGGTCAGATAATCAACATCATGAATTGCCTGCTCCCCATAAAATAACAAAATAACTCATGGTCTCTCACAGACCTGTTTTTATTCACCATAGGCTGGTTTTCTACTTCTTTTGGCGCCTGTTAGCACTGTGCCTTGAGAAAAAGAGGTAACAAACCACCATCCAGGGTTGTAAACATTCAGGTATTTGGAAGTGCTTCACCAAGGTCGCATAAATAACAAGCTGGGAAAGGAAAATACCAGGTTAGCAGAAACTAGTGCTGAGTGTTTCAGCATTTTGCCCATGTTGGTGCTGTAAGTGATATCTGGGAGCAGAAACTCCCTGCTGTAGCCACAGAACTGCTCTAACTGAACATGGTGCAGAGCAGCAGCGTGCCCCCCCGGCTGTGCTGGGGGTGCTGCTCCAGCCACTTAGAATGTGGTCAGTCAGAAAAGAGCTGGGGGATTGCAGGGTGGGTGTAGTGCTGTCCAGTGGCAAGCAAGCACAGAAACTCAGTCTTTGGGGGTCAGATTTGGATCACGTTTGGGCTCTGAACGGGGCAAAGGTTTGCCCTGGGTCAGCCCAGACTCCCAGGAGCAGCTCAGCTGCCTTTTCTGTCATCTCCAGACCCCCACCAGCAAAATCTCAGTGTCAACATTCATATGTGGGGCTGTCTCCTACCCCAAAATCATGGGGGTTTTGGTATTTTTAAATGGTTTAAAACAGTTGAAGTTACTTAGAAATCCATCTGCTGAGTATTTAACCCTTTTTTGATACAAACCAAGGCATACACATCTGGCTTGCCAATGCATTTCCCACAGGATTGCTTTGGACAGGCCAGTGTGGGAGGTCAGTGCCCTGCCCTAGGCTGAAATGTTCTGTCCTTAATTTCTGTCATGACCAAAGTCTTCTCCATACTCCCCTTTTCTCCCTACACTTGTTAACATTTTCTTCTCGCTGTAATAAGGAACGTGGATGATGGCAGAGATGGTTTCCCACTGCACAGATACAGTAGCTTCTCTCCAATCTCTCTAAAAACGGAACCTTAAAAAAAAAAATCACCAAGTTATTTTTTGGGGGGCCAAACTAGAAGCATCCAAGTGCCACTGAAACAAGAGATGCAGCTCTGCTTGCTTCTCTAGAGGCAGAGGAAATTACCAGACATCAACACAGTGATGATGAGAGAGATCGTGGGAGATGATGAGAGACCTCAACACAGTGAAATGTGGGGATTTGTTGAGCTGGGGCAGCAGTAGAGGGCTCATATCCCCATCCCTGCTGCTCCATCCTGCCCTGATTCAACCACTGCTGTGCCTGCTGCTTCTCACAGGGATTTACTTTGCAGCTCCTTGTCAAGTGACTCAGGCAAATACTTCCAAAGTCAGATGTCCTTACTCTATTTAAGCAACAAACTTAATCTGATATATTTATATCTGGAAGAGTTTGGAGGTGTGGTGGGTGACTTTTTTTCCTTGGTGTTTTTCCCACAGGGTGTCTCTCTACGACTGCTCCCGTTCCTCAGTTGTTGTTATTGTTAAGATCCCATCTCTGACCCTTTATAATCCCTGTATTGGGTTACACTGCATTGCTGGACATGCTTGGTGTATGCTACTGTTTGTCAATTTTAGACTCTCCCTTCAGCCTACGAGTTTCTCAAAAGTAATGCAAGGTCATGTTACACGGGCACATTCTCTGGCTTGTTCCAGTTGCACTTGGAAATGCCATAGATTGGTAATAGAGGGGAATAAACGTGGAGGGGGTTTATAACTGAAAAAAATGAAAGCCAACATTATAGAAATTGCTCTCCAATATTTGGCAACAGCATGTGTCCCATCAATTACCTTAAAAATAGAACAGTTTTAGGCACCCAAAGCATGGGTTCATGGGCTGCCTCGTGTCACATAGTGGCACAGGGGGCAAGCCTTCCTGATACTCAAGTTAAGAACTTGTCAACATTTTGGCTTTCAAGAAGTATAGGTTGGAATATTTGAAGAAAATGTGTAAGCGAGAAAAAATAAATGAAATTAAGCAATCCCGCAGGGGAGAGTGCTGGGTTTCATTCCAGAGCTCATCCGTATGTGAGTACCTGCCTTCCAAACAGCGAGCAGTGAGCTGGAATGGAATTGTTCATTACCAAGGGCAGACCTCTTCTTCTATCAGTTTGCTCCTAAAATGCTTTTGTTTAATGTTTGTTGGGTACCTACTTAGCATGAATTTTGAGCTACTACTACCTGTATGAATTGCTCTGTGACTGCTCTTGTCTTCTGCTGAGGCTTTGAGTGCAGCTCTGGCACAGCACAGCTCTGCCCTCTGGTAACAGGGCACCTCATGCAGCAGCTTGTTAGTCCAGGGGTTCCTGAGTAAGTGTCAAATTAGTGTGGAAATAGCAAGTGTCACCAGTGGAAGTGGCTTTCCTGTCTCAGTGAAGGTTGAGAAATATGTAATTACTTTGGAAAGCTCTGAGGGGACCACCAACAAATGTCATTAGGAAGAAGATGGGAGTTTAGACTTGGAAAGTGTTTTGGACTTACCGTGAACATGTCCTCACCTCAAGGGTGGTGTTTGTTGCTCTAATGTGCTGTTACCAGAACACCAAAACACTGAGAGGTGTGTTAGGAAAGGAGGTACATCCAGGAAACATAATTTATGGAGGAGGGACCTAAAGTCGGCAAAATGTGATACCCACCTTGGAAATCTGTGGGATTAGCACCCATGTCACCAGGAGAGGTGTCACGGGGCAGCCCCTCACTCTGCATCTGATGGGGAAGGCATCGTTTCCAGTATAGTGTTTCCTAATCATGGTATTGACAAGTGATATATTTCTGCTTAGGAGAAAAAGTGGTTTTCAAATACCTGATAGTGTTCTCAGTATCCCTGTTTTCCTTTTCAAGAGGACTTCATGGGTTTGACCCTGCTTAACTCAAATGATCTGACAAGACCATGGCCCAAGATGGCCTGGCTGAAGACCATGGAAACCCAAGAAGGTGGCATGGGGCTTTATTTACAGTCAAGAAATTAGCAAGTGAGAAGTAAGCTCTGAATAGAGAGCTTCTGTGGCCCAAACTGCATCATTTGGGGGAGTAACATACCGGCTACTGAAGAGCATTGATTTATTTGATAACATCAGGAAACCATTTATGGACTCTATTAGGGGCAGCAATCGCTGGGATTAGAGCTGCTAGAACAGATAGATTGATGTGTGGGTCTGCTGTTGTGCTTGCTACTGCATAATATAAAACAAGGATAAGGATGCCCCTGAAATACCAAAGGGGCAAATGGAGCCATTGCATTCTTGGCTTGGGGTTTTATTATCTTTTCCTTTGCCGCTTATTTCATTCTTAAATTTTTGCCCTCTTTCCTGCTGTGTAACAGCATGAATAAAATGAGGACCTTTGGATAATGGACTTTTAATGGAGGTTAACAGGGTTTAGAACTCCATGTTCCATGTTACAAAACACAGCAAAGAGACACCATCATCATGCAGAGCCTATTTTGCTGCTGGCAGATTCCTGCACAGCGTGATTGAGACCGTGATGAGAAATATGGCTTAAAAATTTGTGGGGATTGGTTTCATAGCCTCTCCTCCGTGGTTTTGTTCCTATGGAAGTTGCATTTGCAAGATGAGGATTTGATTTGACACCTCTGCAAAGAAAATTTGAAATTATGAGAGGAAATCTTCCTAATCCAATGGACTGCCCAAACTGTGAGTAGCAAAAATAGCCACCCTTGCTACTCTGCTGTTACAAAGGAGCCGTGCACACGGTGATGTTGGAGGTGTGGCTTTCTGATTTGCTGTGTGAATTCAGAAGCCTATAAAATATTCTGAAAAAAGGAGGCACTTAGATGGAATGGACACCTAACGAAAAAAGGAGTTTGGGGAGTTACATCAGCTCTACAAATATAACAAAGTAAATCTTTGTAGTCACTTATTAATGCTGAAAAAAATAACTGGTAAAAAGTAGGAGAAGGATGAACCTGAGATGAACTGTCAGCCAAGAAGAGCTGACAGTGCAAATGATGTTCATGATAGGAACAGGCCAGTCAAGAAGCAGGCACTGGCATTGCCCCTGGATGGGAGCAGGGATGTGCTATGGGAAATGCTCCCCCTGGGAGCACTCTGGCTGCTTCAAATGGCTGGTGCCCATCTTTGTGTGGACCTCTGTCCCCAGGCACAAGATGCATGTTGTACCAACTCTATCTGCCTTTTTCCATCTTGGAGGACTTTCCCCTAACCAGGATGTGAGGCCTGGGAGAGGTCACCAACTGAGGGTGGCTGCAGTCATACCAAAACCACTCGCGATGGTCAGTCAGGGCTTAGACCTGGCCAAAGGCGGTGCAGGGCCGGTGGTCTTTGACCCTTTTGAGATAGATTGGAGATGTTATGGGTACAGAGACTTTCCTGATCCTTCCCAAAGACATGATTTCACCTGCTTATCTCACAGGTACCACTAATGTTCCTTCATCCTGCTCTGGCGATTCCAGCACAGGGTGAAGCCCTGAGCAGTGCAGTGTCCCGGGAATCCTCTGGAATGTCTGTCTCCTGCCTCCTTCAGTGGGGGACACACCAGCTGCACTGAAATGTCAGAAGGGTTTGCACAGCTGACAGGTTGCTGAAAATGGAGCATCGCCATAAAATCTCTTTATCCAGCCAAGTGCAGCTTAATATAGACTTAGTTGCATGGGTTGTCTCCCGCACTGAGCCCAGGAGCTGCCACAGCTCATGACCAAAACATGAACTTGTCGATTTAACCGGATCGACTATTGCTAGTGAGAGGGGAAGAAAAGAAAATCCTTTGAAATTTACCTTTCTCTTTAGGTTTAGAAAGTATTAGAGGAAGAAGGGAAGAATGAACATGTCTGAACTCGGCCAAAACTCCGATGAAGACGTGTGTCCTGAGGACATTGATGAAGATGAAATCCTGGCTAACCTGTCCCCTGAGGAGCTAAAGGAGCTGCAGAGCGAGATGGAAGTCATGGCCCCAGACCCTGAAGTCCCGACCGGGATGATACAGAGGGATCAGACGGAGAAAGCCCCCACGGGGAGCTTCGACCACAGGTCCCTGGTTGACTACCTGTACTGGCAGAAAGCATCCAGACGCATGCTCGAGGATGAGAGAGTTCCCGTCACCCTCTTGCCCTCTGAGGTAACAAGCGAAAAATCACAAATATTTATTATGCATCAGCAGTGCGATCTATTTTACAGCTTTAATACCTTAACCTGCCTCTGCTTCTGTCCCTTACGTAAGGTAGAGTACAAACAATTTTAGATTAATCCTAAAAGCCTCATCAGTGATAGAATCCAGCTTGGACTGATGTCAGGGTTAGTAATTTTTTAATTGCTTTTCCCAAATATTTACTTAAGCTTTTTAATAGAAGAAAATCCTAATTCTGCTTTGAGTAAAGCAAATCACTGAGAAATTGTCACAAGATCAGTTTTGGAGGATGTAACTCTAATTTGTTTGACTTTGCATACGGAAGAACACCATGTTGCTTTTCCATGGAAGACTATATTAATCATACATATTAGAGTAATTAATTGACATAATTTAATGTTATGCCAGAGAAAAATCCCAAACCACTGTATTTTAACAGCGTGAAACATTCACTAACAACCAAGCATGCAGACTCTGTGAACTAGTTCAACCTTACTGAATACAGTGCTTAAATTTATTTGACTATCCCCATAACTCTGAAATAAAGTTAAGGTCATACTTAGATATCTTTCAGTATGAGGGCTACACTTAAAAATAGGTTAATAGAATTGAAACTTGGCCAGATGAAACACATCCCTACTTGAATGTGAAGTTCACTTGAAGTGAATTTGAGGTAACTAATTTATTTTATTTTTGTTTTAAATACCAGTGGTTTGCTAATACACAACCAATGTGGTACATCACAGACTTGCCCGGGCAGGTTTCAGGGGCTGCCTTTGGAGACCAGGGGAAATCTGTGGGTTTTTCTCCTCCTGCAACACTCTTATGCTAAAAGAAACAATTTTTATAACCCTTCTGTGGTTAAATCTGAAATCTGGGTATGGAGCTGGCTGCTACATTCACAGCTGGTCAAGCAATCCCCATACCAAACCCATTCACCACCACAGCAAAGGGGAGCCACAGCCCCAAGGGCAGAAGTGACTGGGACCATTTTGGCCGAGTTTGGGTGCAGCACAAGCCATGACACTGCCCTGCCTCAAGTAGTGCAAATCTCAGGGAAATAGTTTGATCTTATTAGTGCTTTGTTAGCATTTCTCTGTGATGGAGGAACCAGTTCCAGAAAGATGCTGGACAAAGAAAAATCTCAGCTAAGAGTGTCTCTGGAATTGGTAGATGTTTGCAACTAATTTATTTGGATGGTAGAAGCCTCATTGCCCTGCAACTGCTTTGTGCAGGGGCTGGTTTCTTATCTCTGGACTCCAAACTGAGCTAATATTTTATCTTCACTGAGGTGCTGCCTTACGTGTGATGCTCTGGGACTGCCAGAGCAGGCGTCCTTGTTGCCCCTTGTGCTGGATGATTCCACAGTGGTCACAACATGCCCTCTTCACTCCTCCTTCGGCTGAGCAAACCATCAGGGGTTCACACTGATGTCCAATGCTTTGTGGCATTTCTCTCTCGTCAAAGAAATTGTAAAGATTACACTAAATCCAGAAAGAGACTTTGGATCAGAGGCTCTTTGAACCAGAAGGGTTCAAAGACTATCCTAATGTATCATTAAATATGTTCATGATTTAATTATCAGGACTTAATTTTGTAGGCAAAGATGAGAAACTGGTTTGTTCCCTCTTCAGGAACAAATTGTTCCTGTGTTCGCAAGCAAGCTGCTGCAGCCTGAACTTACAGCAATGAAAATTTAAGGATTATTATCTATTGTATGGGCGTAGAGGGATCTAAATCCAGCTGCTATGTGTTTTTTTGAGCAGAAAGTTATTGTAACAAAGATGTTTTGCAATTATTTCAGCTGTGAGGTTTTGTCTTCCTCAGAGAAGTGCTGCGGAGGAGATGGAAGGAGAGGCTGGCAGCAGTGGCGAGGTGGCCAGCGGGAGGATGCCAGGAACAGAGGGAAAAGAGAGACATTACCAAAATCAGCATGTGTCTGACTCAAGAACACAATCTGGGGAGGCAAAGAAAGATGGAAGTGATAAGGAGAGAGTGGTGGAGGAGGATGAGAAAGAAGAAGCAGAGGAGGAAGAGGAAGATGATGAAGAGGAGGAGGAGGAAGAAGAAGAAAATGAGAATGAAATGGAAACAAAGGAGAATTACACCAATGAGAAGAGTCACAGCAACCAGATAAGTCAGAACCCAGCTACAGAACCAGGAGAAATCAAAGAAAAGCCTGAGGAAAATGAAAAGAAAATATCAAAATTGAACATACCAAAACTGAACATCCCCCAAAAGTTAGCGCTGGATACCAGCTTCATGAAGCTAAGTGCCAGGCCTTCAGGAAACCAAACCAATTTAGAAGACAGTTTGGAGAAAGTCCGAAAAAACAACCCAGACATGAAAGAGCTCAACCTGAACAACATAGAAAACGTCCCCAAGGAAATGCTGGTAGATTTTGTCAATGCCATGAAAAAGAATAAGAACATAAAAACGTTCAGCTTGGCCAACGTGGGGGCTGATGACAACGTGGCATTCGCGCTGGCCAACATGCTGAGGGAGAACAGGAGCATCACCACCTTGAACATCGATTCCAACTTCATCTCTGGCAAAGGGATCGTTGCCATCATGCGCTGCCTGCAGTACAATGAGACGCTGACGGAGCTCCGCTTCCACAACCAGAGGGGCCTGCTGGGCCACCAGGCAGAGATGGAGATCGCCAGGCTGCTGAAAGCCAACACCACCCTCCTTAAAATGGGCTATCACTTCGAACTGCCGGGGCCCAGGATGGTGGTGACCAACCTGCTCAGCAGGAATCTGGACAAGCAGAGGCAAAAGAGGCAAGAGGGGCAAAGGCAGCAGCAAATGAAAGAGCAGAAAGAGTTGATAGCGATGCTGGAAAACGGACTTGGGTTGCCTCCTGGGATGTGGGAAATGCTGGGGGGACCGCTGCCCCAGCTGAGGATGCAGGAGCCCCCACAAGCCCCCAAACCACCCATCCCTGCAGCTGTGTCGCTGAGCAAGAGGCAGGAGAACACGAGGCCGCCGGCACCTGAGCAGCCGAGCAGACAGAAACCCGCCAGCTTCAAAGTGGTCAAGCTGAAGAAGATTCAGCGCAAACCCCCCGTGCCAGAGTATGTGGAGCCCGCTGAGAAAACCAACCTCAAAGATGTCATCAAAACACTTAAACCAATTCCCAGGAGAAGACCACCTCCCCTGGTAGAAATAACCCCGAGAGATCAGCTCCTCAACGACATCCGTCAGAGCAACGTCGCGTATCTCAAGCCAGTAAGTGCGGAGTGGTGGCAGTGAGGGGAGGGAATGGCGTTCACCTGCTGTGCTCCGAGCTCTGGTTGGAAATGCTGGGCATTGGTGGGGCTGGAAAATGCACCTGCACATGGCATCATCACCCTTTTGTGTCAGGCTGCCACTCCTGGGACCCAGGTGGTTGTTTTCCAGCACCACTGAGGTTTGGCTTGCACAGGGAACTCTCAGCAAGTGCCAGGGCTGCAGCCTTGTGCATCCCTGTCTGCATTCACAAGGTAGAAGAAAGGAAATTCACTCAGGAGCTGAACAAGCCCACAGAAACTCAACCTTACGATACTTGTAATAGTGCATTAGTTATGACAGGCACTTGCTATTATAAGATGGTTGTTTCAGGAGTACAACAGGTATTATTTTTCACATTAGTCTCCCATAAGCCCCATGTTTCTCTCTTCAGTAGCTGTGTTATTTCTTAGCTCTCACTTTACACAAGAGAGCACTGTCACTTGGCTCACACTGAAATCCAGCCTCGACTCACAGTCTGCAGCCCTGCTCCTGCCTGCCTCACCTGATAACAAGGAGTGTATTCTTTTAGTGATCCTTTGCTGCTCATTCTTTGTTTGTCCTTATTTAGATCAATTGCAAAATTCTAGTGCTAACGGGAGAAAAAAAAATTAGATTCACCAGCAGTGAAGATGGAACAAGGTTATGGGAAGAAAGTAGTGGTACTGTGGGGGATTTTATTTGTTTTCAGGTAAACCTTTGCCACTGAAAATTGGCTCGGTGGTCAATTCAAATGAGCTCAACATCATCCTGTCTTTGAGAATACAAGTCCAAAACTGAAAACTGCCTCCTGGGGCTGCTCTTCCTTGGGTACCAAATTCATGGGCCTCCTCTCAAAATGCTGGCCACCAGATTTAACCTCTTGCTCTCCTGACCTGTTACATTCCCTTGTGTTGTACCATAATTCAAGAAATCCTAAAAGCTGGCTGATGTATTTGTAGCTTGATGCCTGTTCGTGTTGCCAAGGCTTTAGGAAGAGGACAGAAAATCCCCTCTAATTAAAAATGGTCAAGTAGTATTTTGTAATTATTTTGTCTTTCAATATTGACATTTTAATATAGTGGGCCTAATTTTGCTTTCATTTATACCTACAAAGAAATAATTCCAGTAATTCCAGACAGAGTAGTTTGTCCTGAGATTTTGTCAGGGACAGGTCCCACAGTGACCTCATATCCTGGTCCAGGATTACCCTGAGCATTCTGTCCCCTAGCCAAGTTTTGGGGTTCTAAGCTTCTGCTGGCCAGTCCAACTTGGCTGCAGCCAGGGCCTCTCCTCAGGGCATTTCTGGCCTTTCTAGGCCAGTCTAGGATTTGCATTTCAGTTCTGCATCCCAGACAACAAGACCTGCTCCTGGAAAGCTCACGAATTGTGCTGGTGACAGCAGGTTCGTCTTTCACTGCTGTGGGGCCTGCTGTCCTCCCAAGTCTCAGGAAGGTGGAGGACAATGGCACTCGTTCTCTGCCAGGCACAGCCTTTATTTTGCACAGCAATAATTGAGAAATCCGTGTGCTGCGAGGTGCCAGGAGCGATACTGAACCCCAGCCATTCCCCACAAAATGATCAGGAGGATTTTATCCATGAGAGCTGTGGGGTTAGAGGCAGAGAGATCAATTCATGGTGCATCCTAAGTGTGTCAGATAACAATTGCTATCCCAGCCCATGGAAAGATGAAATGATGGACATGTGTGTTGGGGGCTTGTGGAGGTTTGTTTTGGTGGATTGTTTGGGGATTTTTTGAGTTGGTTCTTTTTTGGCCTCTGTCATCAGACCACTTGGCTTGGATTTGGGGCATTAAGGTGTTATTCTCCCCATCCTGCATGATTTTGGTAACTCCTTATTTGCCTCAATTCCCTCGGCTTCATTTCTAAAATGGAGTTCTACCGCTTGAGCTGAGCCAGGTATTTGTTCTCTCCATGGTGGGACTAAATGACTTCAAATTGATTTCTTGGACCTTAAGCACTGCAAACATCAAGCGGGGTATTACAAACAAAAGAGAGCTCCCAGCCAGAGCTCCTTGGAGTTCCCAGGGAGTTATACTTTTAGTTTCTGAGGGTTTGTATTAGACTAAACTGGCTTGGTAAATAAGACTGAGAAATTTCCTCCTCCTAATACTTCATGTCCTGGTCCAGGTGCCATTGCCAAAGCAGCTGGAGTGAGAGACCAGACTGACCTGAAGAAAACAACTTGGAATAAGGACTATTCAAGTTTTGCTTACAACTGTTCCAGCAGATGTTTTCTGCAGAACCCAGGTGGTGTATTCAACTCTTTGGGAACAAAGCTTGTGATACACACTTGTATACGTGTGGTGAAAACAGCTGGCATGAGAAAAGTCAGTGCTAAGCATTTCCATCAGGTATCAAACAATCCCGCTGCCATCTGTCTGCCAAGTGGATTTGAGGCTTCAGTTTGTTGTGGGAGTATTTTCTCAGAGGCATCAATAACCTTGTCTTTCTAGTTTGTCAGCAAATGATTTTGCTTCCACGTTGTCCTTCTGCTACCAGATTCTGCAGGAACACACTGTGCCTTATCTTAATCTTTCTTTTCACACACGTTACTTTATTACTCTCTCATCCATGAGAAATGTATTTGGTTTCCATGTATACAGCTTCATTTTTTTAGGCTAAGGAAACAGAAATGAAATAAAGCTCTCTCTGTAAGATGTGTGCAGCATTTCCATGGCTAACAAAGCGCTCGGAGACAGCACGACTGCTCTGGAACAATGAACACCTTTCAAGCTCCCTCCATTTCAGAACAATGTCTAGTGGGTATTGTACCTGATCAGCATATAAAAGATGATGCCATGCTCTGCTTGAAGAGCTGTGATGTTCATTCCCCATGATTCACCTCTGTCTTACTGTAATCCTTAATTGCAGCCACCTTGGAGAGCACTGATACGACATTTTAGGTCTCTCTCCACACTGTTCTTGTGGCAGGAGGATGAGCCTTACCTCTTTTCCAGGGGTTTAAGAAACTCCTAATTCCTCCTAGTATGATGTGTGAATAACATGTCATATCCTGGCAGGGCTGGATTTGAAGGGCTAAAACCTATATATACACAACTTAGTTTTTCCTTAATATTTTTTGTGAATTTTTTTTCTCCTCTCTCTTTATAATCACATCAAATTCTTCTGTTGTCTTTCTTGTAAAGCAGCTACAGGTAAGTCACACTCTTGTGAAATACATCCACCAGAGACCAATGGTTTTGGGTTTTTTTTTCCTTTGTTTTTTAAAGCTATAAGGCATAGGGAAAGAAGAAAGGCTTTCCCTGTGCTAAAATGCAGCTCCCCTGCCTTCCTATGGCTACTTGATCCAAAGGTACAGCTTTGTAGCTCCTGGCAGGATTTCCTTCAAGTGAGTTAATCTCTGAGTGGTAACTCTTAGCAACCTTCCTCTGGCAGCTAAATCCCAATCCCACCCTGCTCCCCCTTCCCATGTTTATTTTAATAGTCCTGTAGTATCAGCAATGTCCAGGATCTCTTGAATCTAAGGTAGTCTCTACTATCACGTGTTCAAATTTTCATTTGTTCTTGTCCTTTTGGTACCTATCACCTGGTCTCTTTCCAATAGCCACCTTCCAAACTCATAAAGCTCCTTCTCAGCTCTACTTCTGTTTGCAATTGTAATGCCCCAAACTTGGGAAAGCTGCTTTGTGTGTTGCCCGAGAGAGAGCAAGTAACTTTAAAGTATCACATAAGAAGGAAGTGACATAAAAAAAGGAAGTAATTTTCATTGCAGCCCTCTTTTTTTGTAAAGGAGAAGAGTAGGAAAGGAAGAAACTTGGTACTTCCAACCAAGCCCTTGCACAGGGCTCAGCAGCGAGTGACAAATGCACCAACTCCCCTGGAAAGCTCTTGGAGCACGCTGCTCTCCAGACTGGCTTCAAGGCCAGGCTGGTGCAGCTCACACTGCAGCAGCTGGGACAGGGAAGCACAAAGGAATGTATAATATATTGCTTTACAATCTCCAATTCAAGTTCCCAGGCACCAACTACTGCTTCACCCAGAAGCTGCCAAACACGAATTTCCAGGGTGGATAGAGCATGACCTGTGAATCCCCGCTCTGATCCATGTTCTCCCACCGAGCAGCCTCTCAGTGATCACAGGAGGAGGGAGGCAGACACACAGATCACACCATTAGTTTGACTGCAGCAGAGCTGGCTTCCTAGTACTGCTCAAGGCACAGCTCCCAGTAATCCTAGAAGCTGAAATCCCTCTCTGGTAATTAACAGAAATGTGAAATCCCAGTTAAGTAGAGTTATGTAAGAGACCAACACTGCATGAACAAATACCATTAAGTATTCCACCTCTGTAGAGCAGCCGTTTTAAGGATGCAAGAGCAAGGCTGTAACATTTCAGCTCAGAGGTCCCTCGGGCCTCAACAAAGCTGGCACAGACACAGAGCAGTCAGAGCCAGCAGCTTAATCCCCAGCACGGGCTTGTGGCACGAGCCGCAGGGTGACAGCAGATCTCCCACCACCCCAACCACAGACACAGGCACAAGCTCAAGTTTCCAACCATTAGAATTTATTTTTCTTCATAACTGTGCAGTTTTTAAAATGCTACTGTACTGATGAAGTCATAGGCTACTATGTTCTTTAGGTGTGGAAACAGTTTTCGAAAAACAAAGACCATGCGCTACAAGTGAGGAACAGGCCATTGACTCTTCAGCTGGAATATACAGACATTTTTGATAAATATTGATCACCTTAACACTTAAATGGAATGACATGTTCAGATTTCTACACAGTTCACTATGAAAACAGCATGGCAAGTTACATAAAAGCTTCAACTTCAAGGATCCTTGCTTTTTTGTTAAATTAATTACCTGGTTAGAAAAGAGAAATGAAGAATATTTGAAACGGAGTCTCACCTCAACAACTTTCCCCCCCTGTTGTTGGTAAGCTCCTGTTACCAAGATGATTCCATCAGAGCTGGTAGTTAAGTTGTGTATATATAAAAGAATCCCCCACACTGCTTTCAACATCAGGAGTTTTAACAGGCAAGTATCTTCATGAATTTGGAATGGGTTTTCAAAAATCGTAGCTGACATTTATTGCTTTTACTTGTAAACCTGAAATCCAGTTTATTTCTTTGAGGAGTGTTGGAAGTACAGAGTCAACAGATGCATGTTTGACCTGTATCTTTGCATTCTGGGTGAGTAGAAAGAAAAAAATGACCCACGCTCAAGAACACACATACACCTCTAACTACAAACAGCCTGTGCAGACTAAAGCAGGTAAGTCCTAAAGCAGCAGTATTTAAAAACATCACTGGGGTAGAAACCCAGCTCATCCAACCTACCTCTTTTTTCTCCCATGCTTGGCCAGAATTTAGCTGGTACACAAGGAAGTTTGGCTCTCCTGCAGAAAGGGGCAGTTCCATAGATGAGGATTTTGGAGAGCTTGAAGGTAAATGTTACTGGGGCTGGCAGGCAGTGCCATGGATACTCTTCAAGCTTACAGCTACTTAGACTGTTCCATGGCTGCTGTAAGGAGGGCTGTGAGGTGAGGACAGGAACCCAGACTGGGTACAAGCATTGCACAGTTTCACCACGTGCCAGTTAAGCTGGTAGTGTAATACAGAGCACTCGAGGGAGGGATTTGGAGGATGCAAGACATACCTGCTTTTGATACATTCCAGCTCATCTGAGCATCACCAGGCTGAAAATCTGGCTAAACTGCAATATTTTAGAACTGAGATAAAAGGGATGTTACTTTAATAGACCAATTTGCTACAAGACAGTTTGAGAGACTGCATTCCATAGGCTTCCATCTCTTCCTCCTCTACCCCCAGCAGAAGAGACAAGCAAACATGGTTAAGTTAGTATGTATTTGTGTAAACACCAGAACATTTTGCTATACAATAGAAAAAAGTTGCTGTTCTTACGTTATTAGAGGAGCCCTGAAGACCTTGGAATACCTGTATCCTGCAACTATTAACCTGTACCACATGCATTTCCTGTTTTGTACATAAACTGAAAGCAAGCTTGAACAATAGTAAATAGCAACTACACTCCTGCAACAGGCAGAAATGCCACGTTGCAGCTGCTTACTCCTTCACTTTAGATATGTAGTCAGCCAATTTGTTGATACTATCTTCTTGCTGTTCTAGAGCATCCAGTATGAAGCCCATCGGGGTCTTCTTCAAGCCTATCCCCTCCATCTTGTTCTGCAGCTTGTTCTGTATGTTCCGGAGCCTCAGGGAAGCATGGACAAACATCACTGCATGACAGAAACACACTCATTAGTTGTTAATGCCCAAGGAATGCATAGTTCTTGTAGCACTTAAGACACATCCCAGCACCATGACATCACTGGAAGAGGATGACGTATCAATGACTGCTTAAGTAACCACAGGTACTCATTTAATAATAACATTAAAGACGGCTTGTGCTGCTTTGTGCCCACTCCCCCAGTTCTGTTTTGGGACCATTTAAATACAGATAGCAAAGTTAACAGCTGACTTAGACTGCAGACCTGTCTGAGGAAGCTCAAGTCACCTCTAGCCCCCCAGATAAGAGAAAAAATACTTACAGAGGAGAGGAAGCGTGATCCCAAACATGAACACCATGACATCTCCCAGGTAGGAGATCAAGAAGTAGCTAGACAGCATGATGGCCACGACAAACGTGGTGGGGTACTGCTTCTTCAGCTTGCGGAGTATATCCTTGTTGTGTGACATCCACACAAACCCCAGGAACACCAGCACCACCACAGTGCCGCCAATGAGCATGTTCAGGGGACTCAGAAACCTGGAGAGAAGAGAGAACAACAACAAAACAGAGTTCAGTTTCAGAACCTTCATGACTTCTGTCCATATAGGATCAGCCAGATCAGTTGTAATGTTACTAGGGAGGTAAGGCATTGAAAAGGGAGCTGCTGCTGTCAAGACCTTCACCAAGGTCTTTAGCAGCAGCTAAATAAAGTAAAAAGTACAACTGAACAAGAAACAATTGTCAATCTAAAGCAATGAATTTGGATAATCTTTGTCTTTATGTTCTCTTCCTGAACTTAGCTCAGGATGCTGCGTTTCTGCAGCACATCATCACAGAAGCACTTCCCACCAGGGCCCCTCCTCCCTCTGCAATCAACACTTTTGATATCACATCCAGAGTTAGCATATCCAGACAGCAGATAGAGACAACATTGACTGATCTCTTCCCTTCATGTCACCAAAACCAGGCTCAGGCTAGGCCTTCAGATGAACTAGCTCTTCATGGTATCTTGTCTAGATTTGCAAAATGGGAAAGGTAGAACACTGAGTAAAGGAAGTTACTTCACTATTTCTCATTTCTGAATAAACCTTCTCATTGGTTTACATTCAAACAAAAGAACTATATGAACCTGCAGAAGGAGCTGGCTACTGTGAGCACAACAGATGGAAGCCCAGTCCCAAGCAAGCATGCCTAGGAGTCAGAAGGACCTGGAGTATGGGATAAAGGCCTTACAGGAAGAAGAGCCAGGCCTGGCAAGAGAGTCACTGCTGAGGTTTGTGTTCTGTTATTGTTATCAGAATTTCCAAGCAAACAAGCCATCGAGTGGATCAGCTTTGGACTATAAACAGCAACTCCCTTCTTTGGATGAAGGCAAGAAGTCACCTGCTCAAACTACTTTTCCAAGTATTTAGAGCTTGTTCAGAATCAAGCTTTCAGCAATGACTTTGCTGAGCTTATTTCTGTACTCACACAGAGTCCGGGATCTATGGTATTTCACTTACATAGTACTAAGTTATGTGAATTCATGTGCATTCTGATTTTCTGGCTTGTCCATGCACTGATCTGATTACACAGCAGCTGAGGCCTCTGGGCTATTACAACTATGGCAGCAGCATGACACCGCCCTGATAAAGCCAGACATGCTCAAGGTTTACTCCTGTAGACTCTGCAGCTCATCCTGCAGCTTCACAGCTAGCAGGCCCAGTGACTCACCACTCCTCCCCACTGCCAAGGAGGATGTTATGGTTTGTGGTCTGTGCTTCATATCCGGCCCAGGCAGAAGAAATCTGCTGCTGGACTGGTATTGCCAACACTACCTGCAGTGCTACGGAGCATTTTCCTGGAGCAGGAAGAACCCCCAAGAATTATTTCAGAGCAAGGACTGGCTCTTGATTCTTCAAGTCAGTTGTGCCAACAGGAGACGGGACAACTGGACAGAAAAAGATTAAAATTCAGAGTAGTCCCCCACCTGCTTCTGCTACTCATGCTGAAAAGCCAATCGGGCTTTTTGGAAGTGGTGACAGGCCAGACTTGCTTGTTGCATTTGAGTCACTCCCTGTAGCTAGCCAGATTATATTTAGCTCTGAATTGTCAGTCTAAAGTTTCCAGGCTGGAAAAAGTGAACTACATTGCTCTGGAAAGAAATCAGTTTCATCCGCACTCCTTTGCAGCAGGAGGAGGGTGACTCATGACTGGACCACACTGGTGTCTGGGTTATATATGTACTACTGGACAGATGAGATTCTTAAAGTAGAATTCACCGCCACACCTCAGCTGTCTTGGAGCTGACATGGCCAAACTTACGGAACTCACAGCGATCTATTTTTTGTTGCTAAAAATCCATGGACAAGATAATCCTGGAAGCAACAAAGATCTAGGCAGAGCTCCACTCTACATTTTCCATGTGCCTGGAAAATACTCTCAAAGCCTTATCACCCCTACAACCCTAGTTTCCCGCTACTCTTATTACAACTTCAGAAACTTGTGGTGAAGAACAATCCTTCCATATTTATAAGGAAGAGACCAAAGGCTTCTCTGCTCCACATTTCTTTCTGGTATTACACAGGCTCTGTATAACTGACTGGCTGTAAGGGATATGAAGGGGCTGAGGGGAGAATGCATTCACCAGATCCCTCTTTTCTGAGGAAAGTGATTTGAATTACATGTTTTCTGAAGTGGGCTGCATTCCAACGTGTACAAGGGAACAGTGAACAGAAGTATCAAGTGAAGGCATTCAGAGCCACATGAACACAGATGGGGATCGCAGTTGCCACTGAAAACCAGTATTCAAATTATCAGCCGTGTGTCCAGAGACTTCACTATTGGTGATTACAGTGCTAGCTAGGGTGTCATATACCAAAGCCACCCTTTATTGCTTGACTTGGCCACAGCATAATTTACAGCACTAAGATTTTCCTAGAAATTCATATATAGAAAATTCTTCCACAACGATGGCATTTTTCAGGAAGGCAGAACTCCATCATCCAGTTTCACTCAGAGCTGTTGGCATGCTGCTCTCAATAACACAATAACTAAAAACGAAAAAACAGGGATATGTAATTTTAGAACACCAGAGACTGGGGGAAAAGAGAGCTGTGTAACAGCTCTAGAACCACCAACACTGATATTTGCCTTATTTATACAGAGGTCAGAACACAAGAGGACAAATTTGTGCTCAGGCAAGGAGGCTGGTAGTCTTTCAGAGATGCAGAGAAAAGGTAAGTGATCAGCCATTAAGGATGTTACACGATACTTTCTATATATAATTCCCTTTAGCAGGGATTTATGAGACCTCAAACACCTAAAAATGTAATGCACAGAAGTATCAGCATGGCAAGGGTATGGAGACTTGAGTTTACACTGCTCAGATGACTTAGGGGAGAAAAACTCTTTTAGGGTTGGACATAAAACCCACTAACTTCTCTGACCCTGAAAGCAGTCGGTGTGGCAAGACTAACAGCATTTGGGGGTGCTAACAGCCCAGAGCACCCCAGCTGGATGACCTTCTTTGTTTTCTGTGGTGACAAGGTACAACCCTGGTGACCTCCACTACAGGTGGGACAAAGTGACAAGGCAAAGCCATCACTCAGATTCAGTTTCCTGCTGCCCTGCAGATACCAGGCTTCCTTCAGCATCTGCCTAGATACAAAGTAGAGACAGGGAAAACAAATACACGGAAAGAAACATCCTGCAGGGCTGCAGGGAGAGGGGCGTTGTCCTGTGTCTAGTAGGGCCACGGGACACTTTGTATTGGTGGAAACAGCCTCAGGAGAGCAGAAATGCTTGGGGTGTGTGGGAACGAGAACTGGCAGCTACCCCTGGCCAGAAGAAACAGATGAAGATTAAATACTTTCTTTTTTAAAACTAGATTCATATTTCTAGGCTCTGCCCTACATGTATCACAAGACAGGTTAGAATTCTCACATAGGAGCAGGAAAACACAAAAAGCTCTGCTTTCAGTGAGTTATCACATCACCTCTTCTTATCAGGTTGTTTCATACTGGCACACTTATGCACAGCCTTACAGAAGGAGAGGGGGAGGACATGCAGCTGTAGCATAGGGAAAAAAGGGCTTGGCAAGGCACATCCTTTGTGCAAGATAAGTAGCCTCTGGCAGCACGAGCCCAGAAATAGGATAGGTCACATAAAAAGCAAAAGCAAGATAGCTCCATCCTCGTATCATCTCCATTTTAGATGACTGTCTTGGGGTGATTATTCAGCAGTTGCTGTCACATCTGTTTCTTTTGCATGTGACCAGACAAGTCTGAACAAAGGCACTGAGCAGGAGACTGGCAGCCACTGAGAACATTTTTTTATTTAGAGCAGTTCAGTTAGGCTGAAATAAGCATAAAAATTCCTTCTCAGGAATTTTCTTCTTCCTTTTTCTCCACTCTGGCCCAAGCACTGGGCAGGTTAGAGCACTAAAATGCTTCCTTCCACATTCGTATTGATTTAAATAACTTGAAAGATGAAGTTCTGCCTCCTCTCTCCCCACACTTTGAGCTTCACTGAGGTTATACAGCTGTAACTACAGGTAGCACATAAAACTATAAACAGCACATTGTCTCGGGGGATAGCCCTCAGCATCCACGGATTTAGCAATGCTTCTGTACCTATTGTTGCTCACTTCCATGGCTTTGAGAACAGGAGACAGATTCCTGCCTGAAGAACTGTCAGACCTTTATGAAGTTATGCACCAATGTTATTATGCAACATGTTTTAAAATTATGTGGTTTGCTCGCTCAATCTTTCACCAGGCATAAGAGAAACTAAACATTTTGCTGCTCTGGAGTCTTTGTTTCAGCAAAGAGAATCACTGCAAGTACATCAGCTAAGTTAGTGGTCTGGGGAAGAAACAAGGAAAAAAACTATGACAGTTGTTGACTGCTGGGGTTGTACAGATGGACAGTAGATGTTTTAAAGAAGTGGCAAAGGAAAGAGACATCAAACCTCAGGCTGCAAGGAGAACGTTATTTCAAGACAGAAGGAGCAGTGATGCAGCACTCTGAAATTCAGCACGCTTTTTAAAAACTGTCAGATTTAGAAGCTAATTTTTAGCAAGTACATGGCAACAAAAGCCTAGAGAAATTACATTAATTTAAAGTAGTTAAGTTTGAACTACATGATAGAGGGGCCTTGTTGGAGTAGGTGGAAGAACAGACAAGTTTCACTTATTAACCAAATTGACTGTTTGAGGGAAGTTGCAAGATGTGGGAGGCCCTGAAGGCCCTGATTTTAATAAGCGTTCATACAGGACTCACAATGACAGCGCCCTGGCTCAGGGTAAGAACAGTGAGTCCAGTTCTTCTACAACTGGGAGAAAGGCCACAATTTTGTCAAGATCTTGGTTTTTATCAGCAATCTACTGCAACAGAGTTGTAGCGGGGAAAAAAAGAAAAAGCAGGCAAGTCCAGAGTCCTTCTTAAAGGAATTTGCAGGGAGGGAGTGTGGAAGAGGGAGCATGGCTGCTACTACCAGCCTGTATTTGTAGAGTGGCATTAAATCAGGAGTTTTAGTTTCTTGTTTACTGATTTATTATTTTCTACCCAGTCCAGTCAACTTAGGTTGAAAGTAAAATGTACATTACTGCAAAGCACAGAGCTTCATTTACAGTAGCTATGGCAGAAGGCAAATGGAGGGAAAAAGCAGGGACACGATGCAGTTAAGACCATTACAATTCCTCTGTGCTCATGGTAATGTTATTCCATACCTTGTGGAGAGAAGGTAAAAGGCCACAGAGGTCAGCTTTGTTGTAGGTGGGGCAGTAAACTAAAGCTGTGGCAAAAAGCACTGTATTTCCAGGATCAGCTCTACATTACAATTTCTGTGTCAGCCCAGCACAACCACAGCTACCAAGTATTGCAACAGCTGAAAATACTATCTTTGCATTTCAATTCTGTCTATATAATTAGATGGTTTATGAGCAGGTAGAGTTGGTCATGGGCTAAGTTTAGTTTTGATCACAGGAAGACCACTACATTAGTGGTTCCAAGAATCCTACCCTTAGGCCTGGACACAGCGCTGGAGTTCCTGAAAAGCCACGATTCATCATTTATCACTCAGGGGTTCGAGGCCATTATAGAATGAAGTGCAAGACAGTTTAGTCATCAATTTAAATTTATTAGGAGAACTTTCTTTACCTTTCTCCCAAAGGCACAGTCTGGCCAAATGAAAAATATTTTTATTAAAAGAAATAGATACTTTTTCTCTATTGAGGTATTATCCCATTTTCTTTAAAGTTCTTCTCCCATCCGATTTTACTTCTGTGTTAGAAGAATCAAGTTCATCATATACCAAAGAAATGCAATAAAAAAAAATATTTGAGATAAAGATCCCACTTCAGGTCTTGTTCATCCGCAAGTTTTCAACACAGAGGGTTATCACTCAATATTAAGATATTCTAATTGCACCTCTGATACTAGATTCCATCTTTTGTGGCTCTCTTCCTCCTCCACCTCCCACCTCAGCACATTAGTAGGAAATAAGCAAAATAAGAAACAAATCTCCCTTGATCTGAAGAAAAGCAGAGTTCAAAAGGAGGAATTTAGGAGAGTGAGTAAAAGCTGCTGCCTTCCCTGCTCTATGACTGGAGATACCAAAATTGTTTACATTCTTTCTCCACCTTGTTGGGCAGAAGAGCCATCCCCCTGATTTTCAGGGACACTGTGATTTACCTGTTCATCAAGAGCTGGCCACAGCATGGTGCTGCTAAACAAGGGTAATGAACACTGAAGTCTAGAACGAGGTGACAGAAGAACAGCAAGACCATGGAAGTCTGGTTTTGCCAGCCTACTAGTCTGTAAAGATCCCTGCAACACATCCCCACCAAAATCTGCAACAACAAAGCCTATTCCACGATGCTGAAACTGAAATCATCATATGCATCAAGAAGAAAGTGCAGGATTCTGAGCCTATCCTTCCACAGAGCACAGGTCAAAGCTCCTTGTGAGCCAGAGAATCTTCATCAACTTAGATGCTTGGTCAACTGCTTCAGAAGCCCTAACAGGACACAGCATGCTTACCACCCCCCTCAAAAAAAAATTCATTTAGGGGAATCATTTTAAGCCTCTGCAACATAAGAGATAAGATGTACTTCAGCCAAAGCCACTCTAGCCTGGTGGCTGGGCAATTCTCCAATTTAAGCATTTGCACGTTGTTTATTGAGAAGAGTGGAGAATTCCAGTTTCCATAATAAAAGCTTAATCAACAGTTTCTGCTGCATGGCTTGCTTAAGAGCTTTCTTACGAAAAGATCCTAGAGCAGTACCTGAAATAGAGTCACATAGCCTTTGATTCAGAAGGTCTTTATAAGGTTATTTCCTGATTCCCTTCAGGAAGGCTGGGTGTGACACAACATTGTACCAGCAGATGGTCCTACCTCGAACGTCTCAATCCTGACCACCAAAACGAAATAAAGGGTACTTTGTTTATTTTATAGCCAAGTTTTTCAGTATGAGCTAGCTCAGCAAGAAGAATGGCTTGCCCTGAACATTACTTTAGAACTGTAACAGAGAGCAGAATTGATCTATGCATTTTTTTAAATTCAAAGCTGAGCGTGTCTCAGCCTGAGCAGCCCGCTGGGCAGGTTCAGGAGGAAGCACAGACCGCTGCGCAGGATGCGGCTCCGTTTTCCGGGAGCAGCGACATCCCGCACTCCAAGAATCGCTGCCTTCTGCCAGGCGGGGTGCCCGCAGCCTTCGCCTTGGGCACAGGGCTGGGGGAGCAGCCCACGGAAAAGGGAGATAACAGGGAGTCCTCACACCGGTCACACCCCAGCAATACATCACAAACCCGACTGCTGCCGAGTCCCCCCGTCAAGGGAGGCTGTAAACCAGGCCTCTACATTTTTAAACGACACCAGAGGTTTAAGGAGGGGCGAGAAGAGAAAAGGGGAAAGGGGAGTTAAAGAGGGTAAGGGGAAACGGGGGAAAGGTGAAACGGAGAGAGGAGGAAGGGAAAAGGCAGCTCCCCCGCCCCTGTACCCTCACATCCCGCCCGGGGCAGGCCGGGACCTTTCCCGTGGCACCGGGCCGGGTCGCGGAGCCCTCCGCCCGGGGACCGGGGCCACCTCACCCCACCCCGCCCCGCCCCGCCGGCCCTGCCCGGCCGCACCGCGAGGCCGCGCACTGACCCCACGATGGAGACGAGCGCGGCGGCCACCATCAGGTAGTTGGTCTGGTAGTAGAGCAGGTTGCTGACCACGCGGTTGTTCCAT